>JABUQX010086592.1:0-42289 GCA_015478945.1 Trachelipus rathkii
TTCTAAACCCTAGGTTGTCAAATTATGATAAAAATTTACAACTTATTAACGAATATTCAAAACACTACTATTACCGCCTTCTTAACATATTACACCATATTTTAGTCAATACTAGCCTTCCGCTTTCATCCTCTTTAAACCTTTTTCAAGATAACTCGGATAGAACAATTTCGGCGTCTGGACATTCATCTCCACCTGGTGTTCAAAAGTCCTTTTTAGAAAGGTGAGGTATGCATAATTGCATTCTGCAAACTATCGATTTTGCGTAGTCTCCAGAGCATTGATCGTAATTCGGGATATTGTGTATACAAATGTTTTTACTAAGTTTTAGTTATGTTAAGTGTTTATAATGTTCATATTTTTTGTAGATTATATGTTTTTTTTTGTTGCTGATGTGAGGAGAGCTGAGTTTTGATGTCGTGTTTGTAGGGCTTGTGTGGTTTGGTAACCGATTCTATTGTAATCTGTATTTACCTATGATAAATTAAGTTGCAATTGGTGCACAGTATTTTATAAATAGGGGGGGGCATTTATGTTGGCGGCTTTTGGAGATCTAAGACTTTTAAAATAATAGATGGAATTAAAGTGACATTTTTTAGGTGAAATTTTATTGATGTGTTTATGTTTATGTTGTGTCTTGTGGCTAATTAGGTTCTTTTTTTTAATGTTGTTTGTGTTGGGAATAAATTTGATTTTGCTTTTCTAAATGCCAGTTGCAATTACTTGTATGGGATATTTTAGATTCTGAACGTCTGTTTTTTAAGAGTTCTGTTGTTTCATATTTTAGGGAGGTGGGCGGAACATATTTTGAAAGCACGGAGGAACAGAGAGGAAAGAGTGGCTAGTTTTACGTAGTGTATATGCGGAGTACCAAATGTATGTAATTTGGTTCTGTAGGTGTTGGTTTTCTGTTATACAGTGCATGAAATGTTTGTTTTAGTGTGTCCCACGTGATATTAATGTATTTTATGTATTTAGGGGTTTCCATTGCAATGTGTGTGTCAGAATGAATACTGTTTATATTAAAAATTATTGAATACATCTCCTATATTATATATATATATATATATATATAATATATATATATATATATATATATTTATATATATATATATATATATTATAATAATATATAATATTATATATATATATATTATTATTACATATATATATATATAATATATAATATAATATATATATATACTATAATATATATATACATTATATTATATATATATATATATATAAGTTTGAATATACTCGTTTCTTTGAGCATCGTACGTCTGGCAGTCATATAACTTAAATTTTACAGTTTTAAGGCTTTTATTTGTAATCTCTTGGTATAATCTGGCAACAGTTAGTCTGTGAATGATATTCTCTTTAATATGGTGTGTGTCAGATGAATGTTATATTTATTTAGTTGGATAATAAATACTAGTAACTAGTGAATAAAAAGGGTTGCGAAGTGGTATCTCTTTTAAGGCTTTTAACATTTAAAATTTTAAATATTGGTGTGATCTTTATAAAAAAAAAGGATAATAAGCGTCGTAGTGAAAATGAAGAGATAGTGGGAGGGACAAGTGGTGAATTGAGAAAACGGAAATACCGTAAATATGATGAAGCTTATTTGAATTTTGGCTTTATAACCATTGATGTTAGGGGGCGAACAGAGACACGGAAGTGCGTGTTTGGCCTCCAAAAGTTTAAGCAACCTAAGTGCATGAATTCCAAGTAAGCTCAAAAGGCCACATAGAAAACAATCATCGTGATATGATTGGTAAACCTCAAGGTTTTTTTGATAGGAAGGCGAAAGAATTAAAACACCAAAAAGGTACTTTTCTCGGCAGGTATCAACTTCAAGTATTGCTTTGCTGGCGTCATGTAAGGTTGCATATAGAATCGCGCAATGTAAAAAACCACACACCATCGCAGAGGAGCTAATTCTACCTGCTGCAGTTGATTTAGTGAACATCATGATTGGTAAGTCGGCGGGAAAGCACTTTAAAAGGTTCCTTTGTCTGACAACACTATTAGTCGAAGAATCCAACTTATGGCGGAAGATCTCAATGATCAGTTAAATGATAAAATAAAAAATGAATTTGGGCTGCAATTAGATAAGTAGTGGATAATAATAAGGATGCTCATTTAATTTGCTATGTTCAGCTCGTAGACGGTATTATTATTAGAAGCAACTTTGTAAAGAGTAATTAACGCAAGTTACCAAAAGCCTCAAGACGTGTGAGATCCTAGATTATTTAATGAGTGATAATAGAGATTGGAGGCGGCTAAAATGCATTGGTATTTTACAGAGATGGTGACCAACCACACCCTGTTCAATTGTCTTGCCTCGCTTACAGTGGGTTACAAGCTCTTATTTGTAAAAAAAAAGCCCCACTTTCATTTTGGACACATTGTATCATGGACACATTGTATCATTCACAAAGAAGCTCTCGCATTAAAGAACTTTTTTGAGTATTCCACTCAATATGGTTTTAGATTATGTAGTTAATGTCGTTAAGTTTTATTAAAACTCGACCAATAGAAGCTAGGGTTTTTTCAAAAGAATTGTGTAGGACTGGGATCAAGGAGTACACGGCCTTTATTTATATTATTGCCATCGCGCAAGGATTCTCTCGAGGCAAATGTACTGGAACGGACATTTGATTTACGAGAAAGAAATATATCCTTTTCTTGAAGAAGAGGAAACATCAGCATGCAGAACTTTTCATAAATGATGAGTTTTATTTTCCTTCTATCACAAGATGCTAAGTTCACCCAAAATGTTCCTTGACCCAAGATGTTTCCTTCTGCTGTGCAACAGTTTTTGCAACTTCCAAGTGAAAATTGAACTTTCTGACCAGCATAAAAATCTGTTTTTGAAAGAGCATGCTATTTAAATTCTTTACCGAATTTGAAAAAAATTTTCATGAAGATGTAAGTAAGGTCTGAATAAAGTTTTCATGGATACAAGGACCCATTCAGATCCAAAGTCTACACGCTGAATTGACTTTCTGTGCAAAGAATGAAACCTTATTGATCTGTTCTTGCGACAATACATTAAAAAAAAATTTGACAGCATGCGTTTGACTGGACTCTTGACAGGCTTAAAAAATCCTCATTGCAACTCAAAAATCAAAAGTATTTATACTTGAGCCTGCACATGAAAAAAAAGCAAGTATAGATCAAAAGTAAAATGTCAGAACAGGAAATAAGTGTGGCTATTTCCAGTTTCCAATTTTTAGCATTTAAAAAATGTTTGCATTGAGTATCAGACAAGCTATTTCCCACTAAAAACACAACATAATCTTATCATAATACCCACCTTGTCAGCTTCAAGTAATTGTAATCTTTGTATATATATAATATACTATATATTATTATATAAATATATATATATATATATATATTATATATTATATATATATAATATATAATAATAATATATATTATTATATACTATAATTATATATAATGGGTGCCAGCTTCCACCCCAAGTCTATGGGTGCCTTGAACCTAAAAAGTATGAAAACCATTGGGCTAAAGGTTGCGAAAATGAAAAAAAGAAAATTAGAATTTCTATAATAAGTAAGTCATTTTTTGAGCCTGAACCTTTAATTGAATTGCAATTTTGACTGGAAATTGAAACTATTTTAGTCGACACTCTCTCTAAATAAATTAAAAATCATGTATTTTTCTATTAAAAAAACCGTTTGGATTTTTTTTTTTTTAAATTACAACCTGATGATAAGGAGGATTTTTTTTAATTTAGATAAAAAAGGGTGAAAATTTTGATTTTTCTTTCAAAAGGTATGGGGTCTTCCCCCTTTTAAATATAATATGAAATGCTAACTAAAATTTAATAATTTTTAATCTTAAATCTTGAGTAAAATAATTATTCACTTGTTAAAATCGAAAGTCTGGAGATGTCCGAGGTTTACGGACGAAACCGGTCAGGAACTAAGAAATATAAATATGCCTCATGCTTTCTTTGTAAATTATTTTCTAGAATAGTTTTAAGAAAATTAAATGGAAATTAGAAGAAAACATTTCGCGAATAATTTAAAAGTAAAATAAAATAAGTAAAACATATTAAAACAAAAGCCAAATAGAATTTATAAATATTAATAATAATAATAATAATAATAATAATTATTATTAATAATAATAATAATAATAATTATTATTATTATTATTTATTATTATTATTATTATTATTATTATTAATTATTATTATTATTATTATTATTATTTATTATTATTATTATTATTATTATTATTATTATTATTATTATTATTATTATTATTATTTATTATTATTTATTATTATATTATTATTATTATTATTATTATTATTATTATTATTATTATTATATATTATATTATTTAAATTTTTTAAACGACTATAATAAATATGAAACTTTAAAATTTTCGGCAAGAAAGTGTTTCTTCTTTTGGTTCTTTTTCATTTCGAAATGGAAAATGTGGAATTTTATGTTGCCAGACGTACGATGTGTTTGAAAGTAAAACAAGTTTGTAACTGGCATCAAATAGGCGCCATTGCTGTAACTATAAATGATCTATGCTGTAACGTTTTATCTTACGGTGAGGAAGAGAAGCTTTAAGAAGTAAAATGACCATTACTAGAAAATGCTGATAAGAAATATGACTTAGTATATCCATTATTTGAGTATTTTGCATTAAATTGCAGGTTACTAGCTTTGTGTACAGTATTTATTTCGTGTTAGCCTCAATCGATACTTGTAATTAAGTGTTAAAAATATATTCGCCTTTGTAGAGTTCGATTCTAAGCGATTATGAGATGAGCAATCACTTGCCGAATGTATTTAATATTATTGTCATCTTTCGCAAGAGTCGCGAGTGCTGTTTTTTTAATAAAATAACCCGCAATCCCCACACAGCATTGTGATATATATATATATATATATATATATATAGTATATATATATATATAATATATATAATATATATATTATATATAATATATATATAATATATATATATATATATATAATACTATATATTAAGATATATTATATACTCGATAAGGTAACGGTCTTATATATATATGGGGCGTATAATTAAATCAACACTTTCTGAATACTACTTAATAATATATAAAGGAAGGTGTATCAAAAGATGTTTGATGGTATTTCTTAATTAATATCCCTTCTTTGTTTGAATCGCAGATCAATTATAAAGATAAAATTTTAATGTTATATAATAAACAAGTAAATTTGTTTAATGAAAAACTCAAATAAAAATTTATATTTTAATTTCGATTCCAATATTATATAAGTATTTAGAAACATTTGCAAAGGGGCACGGATTTGAAAATGTACGTACGAAATATGTTACATTCAAGTTAACTGAAGACACTTTACCTACAGTGTATTACCTTACACGCCTATCCACGTGTTTCAAAACATTGAATCGCACTCGTGTATACGACACGTATACTTATATTAACTGCATGTACCGTATGGTAATGAAGGAACTTACAATCCTAGTAACCTTTTCGGACATTACGTTGAAATAAATTTGGGTCGGTGTTTAAACCAAATCGTGAAAACACAGATATTTAACTTGTATAGTAATGACCATGCCTCGCGATTGTACTCAGACGATCGAAAAAACGAGCCATGGTCGTTCGAACTGTACATTGCAACATGGATGAATATCACGTTGCGTAGCCGACAGTCTCTATGAGCAACGCCGAACGTTGGATCGCCCCGTCCCACCCGTCGCACGTAACGAATTATAGGATCTACATCCGATTTGCCGTTAGCAGGGATCTGTGGCACAACCACCACGGCAAGTCCAGGTACAGAATCGTGTGCGTACATTTGACGTGGAGTTAGAGGTTCTCTTATACACTCATGAAAATCCCTGTTCATCGTTACGGCAGGCTAGCAGGGCCCTTGGGATTTCCAAAGAGACTGTACGTAGAATTCGTATGACGTATAACATGACCCCGTACAGGGCGCACATCGTGCACGGATTGCGTCCTGGAGACGCTGAAGGGAGATTAGGCTTCCTAGCTTTGATGGAAACCCTTCTTGATGAGGATGTACGCCTCCTTCAGAACATCCTGTGGACAGATGAGGCTTGCTTTACCTCAAATGGAATAATAAACTGTTGGAATTGGCGGCACTGGGCAGGAGAAATCTGCCATATCACTTTCAGTTGCCCGCCACGAATATTTTAACAACCGTCGAAAATGTGTGGCTTTGGGTCCTTCACAGTCAACTTTTTTGGACCTTATTTTTACAATGAGCACCTCACAGGCAAACGCTTTCTCCATTTCTTGCGATATATCCTCCCAGAATTACTGGCAGATGTGCAACTTCAGACACGACACAGCGCAACATGTACATTCAACTAGATGTTGATAGACGAAAGTTTCAACTTTAAAATGTAGGCCTAATTTTAATTCAAGAATAATATCTAGCGGAGATGATACTAGAAAAATTGAAGTCACTTGAAATAAATAACCTTCCTTATTGGACATGTGTATGATGGTGCAGCAATGAAAGGGAGTTTTAGAGGTGCTCAAGTTGTGATATGGTGAAAATATTCAACGACCTGGTTTGTTCATTGCTGCTTACATTCCTTAAATCTATCCGAGGAACACGCATACGAATTAAAATACATTATAATCTGTATTAGAGCACAACTATTTTAATAGAAAAATGAAGATTTTCACAGAGATATAGACAAAACGAACACAAATGTGCAAAGCCAGGAGAGTAAAAATGACGATAGATTATGATTTAGAGTTTTTTAAAGCAAGGAAGCTTTAGAGGAGGCTTGAATTTGACCAAAATATTGACACTAATTCAAAAGCCTCATAATTCTCTGGCGATTACAAATGTAAAAAGTTACAAGTTTAGTTACAATATCAACTTTGCTCTCCTTAACTCTTCCAGTATGTACTATATTGCAGTTGCCATCACTATAAGATAACAACTAACTGCCCTTGATCATATCGAAAATGTGGTGTATGGTTTGAAGATTTTCACTCAAATATCAGTGAAAAATTTTAAGCATTTTTGAGAAAGCGGCAAAACTGCGTTCTGCTAATAAAGAAATGAAACTACTGCTTAGCAACAAAGTTAATGTAAAATCAAAGACAAAGTAATTATTTAAAATTTCAATTGCAATTTTTTGATTTTTCAAACCAGTTTCAGAAAGTTCATGTGCCACAGACTCACATTTACCAATCTTAACAAAGTCATTCCGTCGATATTTATTAAAAATATTACGAATTTTGCATTGAATTTGATTTATGCGCAGTCACGTTGGGGACTTAGTCTCTGTTGGAAAAGAAATGACTAAAAATCCCTCGCCATATATATATAATATATATATATTATATAATATATAATATATAATATATATATATATATATAATATAATATATATATATATATATATATATATATATATATATATATATATATATATATATATATATATATAATAATAATAATAATAATAATAATAATAATAATAAAAAATTAAAATAAAAATAAACAAAAATAATTAACAAAAAAAATAACGAACGTAAAAATAAAAATAAACAATAAAAATAAAATAAACTAATTGGAAAAAAATTAATAAAAAATAACCAAAAAATAATTAAAAGGAATAATTAATAAAAAAATAATGATTAAAGAAAAATAAATAAAATAATTAAAAATAAAAATTAACTAAAAATGAACAAAAATAAAAATTAACGATAAAAATAAGCGAAATTAAAATTGACAAAAATAAATAAGAGGAAAATTAAAAATAATTAACAAAATAAAAATAAATAAAAAATAAAATCAACAAAAATAAAAAGTTAGAGATAATTACAAAAATAATTAAAAAATAAAAAATTAACAAAAAAAATAAAAAAAACTTTAAAAATTAAAAATAATTAAACTGTTTAATTAACTTTATAAAAATTAAAAAATTATTAAAAATTAATTAAAGTAAAAAATAAAAATTGAAAA
The DNA here is from genome assembly GCA_015478945.1 of Trachelipus rathkii. Taxonomy (NCBI): domain Eukaryota; kingdom Metazoa; phylum Arthropoda; class Malacostraca; order Isopoda; family Trachelipodidae; genus Trachelipus; species Trachelipus rathkii. Next base: position 8,019 of record JABUQX010086592.1, read on the forward strand.
AAAATAAAAATTAAAAAATAATTATGAAAATAATTAAAAAAAAATTAACTTATTGAAAATAAAACTTACAAAAACAATAAAAAAATAAAAATAGTAATTAAAAATAAAAAGTATTAAAATATAATAAAAAAAAATTATTAAAAAAAACTAAACAAAAAGTAATTAAAAATATAATAATGAAAATAAAAATAAAGAAATTTTTAAACAAAAATAATAGAAAAATAAAAATTAAAAATAAGATTGTAGAAAAAATCGCGTCCACGATTCGCACCATTCGATAGCTCAATCCTGCGCAGCTACATCTACCCCTTTGTCTTTTCTGGGGTTCTATCGACTTTATTTATAGGAGAGTGAGGAATTGGCATATATATATATATATATATATATATATATATATATATATATATATATATAATATATAATATATATATATATATATATATATATATATTATATATATATATATATATATATAATATATATATATAATCATACGCCATTAAGACACGACTGGCAACAAGGGAAGGTATACAATGATGTCCCCCATTACAAATTCCACCTGGTCCTAGGACCCTCCCACGTGCTATGGGGGCTCTGGAAACGGTGTCGCGGAGCCCTTTTAAGAGTATAAGGAAGTCGAAGGTAACATGCAAAAGGATAGAAATCACAGTAGCAAGAAAATAGGTGAAAAAAGTAGTTTGCTTTGCAACAACAAAGGGATTAGATACTATTCCTAATGCTACAAATAGTAGGAGAATGTTGTCGGTTTGAGTTGGTAAAGTGAAGTCAGACGCGATACCTTGGTCTAAATATAACATAGAGATTTGAATTCGACGTACTTTCACATTTCCTCATAACAAACATACGTACTTCAACACGCACATAGACATAAGTCATACCACGCGCGCTTTGCGCCAATATTTAGTTTACGTTCCTCTACTCACTTGCGTGACTGAGTATGGAACATCAAAAATTATTAAACGATAATAATACTTACGTTCTACTCACGTGTCCTTGCTTTCACAAATACCTCTATACGCCGATTCAGCGATATTAGAAAAATTGAAGGCTTTTGAAATAAATAGCCTTCCAGATTGGACATGGGTATGATGGTGCTGCAAAGGGGGGCAACCCACATTTTAAGTTTTAAGTGGCTTCTAGACACCGGAGTGGTTTCATACTCGGAAACCATAATAATTTACACACAATCACACATGATGGTGTTTTTTTTGAAGAAGTAATACAATTTAAATCATTGATTCCCTTTTACGGTTGAACCATTGCATGGCTTATTTTTGCAGTAAATTTTGACCAATTTCAGAATCTATTTTTTTGGTTAATATTTGATATTTTTTAATGGGATTTGCTCTGAGAACACAACGTGATGTGTTTTTAGTAATTAAACGGTTAAATTTCAATTAGTGGGAATTCACAATTTTTCAAATAACTCAAAAACTATGAGTGGAAGAGCAGAATCCTTTCAAAGGCATATGAAGAGACACCATTTCTGTCTCTGAAGCAAGCGAAAATTTAAAATAACTATTAACAAAGTTACAGTAATCTGTAATACTGCAATTTTTTTCCATTATAAGTACATATAATGAAAGCGAAAGTTATAAGCATGTCAAAGATGACGTCACGCCAATCCGAAATGGAGTTAGCTGATTGGCTGTAACGACGATTTTAGTACAGTACCATAATATTGCATATATGAATTGTATATTGAGATATATTTATTGTACAGCAACAATTTCTATTTCTATATATACAACGTAATATTTTAAAACTAATATTTACAAAAAATGATGACTATTGCACCCACGATTTCAAACACAAATCCAAGCCAAATAACCATGAATCCAATCAACCGTTCCCCTTAGATAAAATGCTGGTCATAATGTGACAAATGGTGCAATTATAAAATAAATGCGACAAAAATAATAATAAACGTAATAAGTTATACTACTATACTAATCTATTCCAATACTTTCAAACAATAATAATAATAATGGATCTTCAATATCACTACGCAAAGATCATGGAACCAAGACGTTTCACTATCGCTATATTTTGTAAACATTAAATTTGGAACATTTGAAAAAAAATAATCTTCCATTCTAAAAACATTGAAAAATATAGAACTGAAATTGATATAAAATACTAGATACGGTACTTTTGTCGAGATCTTTGGTCAATTGATTTTCAATTCTTGCAGAAATAATTTTTTTTATGATCTTTGTAAAAAGCTGCAATTTGGTACTTGATAACTTATGACGGGGAGACAAGCTAACCTAACAACCTGCTATGAGCGTGGTATTTTGAACCACCAAACTTGAAAATTTTAGTGTTATATTGAGAGAGTAAGAAAATACGTAGGCCTATTGTTACTTTTAAAACAAATTATATTGTAACAAACCTTATTATATTAAAAATTATTTAAATTTTATATTTTGTCATGTTTCTTAAATTTAAATCGAATTTTAATTTACAATATTTATTTTCATTGAAAATTTTCTGTTTATTTATATATTTAAATCGCTTCGGTTGTTAAAGTATAAATTTTTTAATATGAAATTATCGCTGCGTTAACGAACATGTGTAACAACGTTTCTGAACAAGTGTAGTAAATTTTTTCGAAGTTGTTAAAGGTGTATACTTTCAAGAGTTGACTAAGATGAAAAAAACTCGTCAAGTCTTGGAAGTATTTTGACAATAATAATAACAATAACAACAAAAGCATAAAAAAATATAATAATAATAATAATAATAATAATAATAATAATAATAATAATAATAATAATAATAATAATAAAAACAGTACACTAACTACAATAAAATAATAATAATAATAATAATAATAATAATAATAATAAATAATAATAATAATAATAATTATAATAATTATTACTAATAGTAATTATAATAATAATCACTAATAATAATTATTATTTGTTGGAGTAGTCATACTCTGAGAATACGAAGTATCCCAAAAGAAAGACAATTTCCAATGTAATAACTTTTACTTTCGTTTTCTATTGTATCTTGCTTCTACAATAGAAAGCAAGTAACACAATGAGAAAACTCAAGAAGCAAGGTGTACTTAGGGAAGACTAATTAGATACTACCAACAGCGGTGACTTCTGTTGAAGGTTACTACTCTTGCTCTACCACCAATATTGGTACTACGACTACCATAACTACTATAATAGTTACAATTAACATGCACGCAGATCTGATGATAACGCAACGTTAAATGTTAAACAAAATTCTGAAAAACTCGTAAGACTTTGATCAATTAATTTTATTATTTCACGGCAAAAATTTGTATATATATATATATATATATATATATATTATATATATATATATATATATATATATATATATATATATATATATATATATATATATATATATATATATATATATTATATATGTAGATATCAACTAATGAGTTGAAACCATAAAATATATAATTTATACCTTATAAATATTAGTTTTTCCTACTAGAGGTGAAAACGATCGAAAAGTGCAAATTCCGATTTTTCACATTTTCGATGTCCAACGTAATGTTGTTATGGTTTCATATTTTTATTTGTTATTTATATTCTAATTATAATATTAACAGTTCAATTTTTATTATTTGACAATTATTTCGACAAATTTAATATTTCAACATAATTTTATGTTGATCAATAAATTTTCCTTTTGGTAATAAATTATAGAAACCAATTTTTGCGCGAGATTCGAAAAGCTTTGATTTTTCAAAGTTTCAATATGGAGACCAATTTTATTTTATACGAAGATTTTTGTAGACAACTTCCCTTTTTTCATTATAATTTTAAAAGAAAATTTAATATTTGTCATTGACGATGCAATAATGTACGACCTATATTATTTGACTGAAATTTTCGAATTTGGTTACGGTGAAGGGTTTTCCTTTTAAGACATTTATTATGAAGAAATGTATTATTTTAATTTCTACGTTTTTACTTACTTTTATTTTTATTTTTCCCAATTTAGCGTTTTACTTTTAATAAGATTTATTGACAATTGTTCATTTTCCTTTTTACTTTTATATTTTCGACTTTTAAAATTTTTACTATTGGAATTTATTATCCAAATTTTACTTTTCTATTTTCTATTCGCAAATTCTATAAATAAGTTTTTACATTCCAAGTGTACGAGTTTAAAGTTTGTATGTTTAAAAAAAATTAAAAAGATCAGTTTACATGGCTTTGCTTTCTAAGATGTTGAAAATATTTTATTATTTTTTCGCCGAAAAAAGAGTAGACAGAAAGAAAAGTCAAAAAAACTCGTAGATTCTCCAATCCTTTCCATTAAAACTGGACCCTAAATTTTAAAAAAGATGTCAAACGCGAATGTTACAAGTTTTACGATAGAAGCAAACTTGCAACAATCGTAGGCCAGACGGATTAGTTCAGGATCTTGCGGACTATTCTTCAAGAAATACCACAACATTATATAAAAACTTGTGGGTCCACGATCATATCAGATTGCTCTAACTGGAGCAACCCAAAACGAAGAGACTAAGTTCATATATAATGCTAAGATATTTTTCAAAAAATGAATAATAACGAAACAAAAAGACTGAAGCCTTTTTACTATACATCTGAAAGGAGAGAAGGGGGACACGAAGTCATTAGTGGGGAATCCTAACGGTTGTCCAGAAGGCATTGACACTAATATATTACCTACGTAACAATTCCTAGGAACACTTCTAGAGAAAAAAGATTTTTCATTTTTACCTCTCAGAGAACAATAAACAAAAAAATCTCTGAGCCCTACCAGAATTTAGCATGTCACTTGCTTGAGAAGTGAGGATGCTCTAAGAAGGAAATTGAAACCCGTCTAAAGGATAGGTTTCGTCAAAATTTAATTTTACTTTATTACTGCATTTTTAAATGATTGTAGAACTCTTTACTGTTGGAACTCGGATAATGCAAATAAAATGGGACAGTTCTTGTTGATCAAGCAGTATATTGATGAGAGAATAAAAGGCGTCGATCGTGACCGCTCTTTTATACTCCACGGACAGAATGCCGAAGCGGTTGACAACGAGTGATTAATTGAAAAAACATTAATTTTAATTATTAATGTTATATAGTTTTAAATTTGCTATATTTTGATATTAAATTTATAATTATATTACATAAATTATTTATTGAATGAATCAATATGGATTTGTTGTAAAAATTATTAAAAGTATCCAATGGTAACCTTTAGCAACTTATATCTTGTTATTAAAGCGTGAGTTTTATTCACACAATTAATTATATAATAATTTTAACCTTTCAATTAAAGACAATTATCAATTTAAACAACAATCAACAGATTCAGTAATTTTTTTCTGATCATTTTGATGTTAAAATTGAGTTCGTAGGGTAACTATGAACCATAATATGTTGAAGTTTCAATTTGGAGAAGAATGAGAGGTCAACTGACCTAAAATTGTTGACCTTGTTTAGAGAGGTCAATTAAATTTATACAAATGAAAGATTGAAATGTTAGGATCAATTTAAAGTAATAACCAAGTACGACACCCTTACAGTACCGGTTTAATAAGGAAGGGGGGGAAAACTTTCAAATATGAAAATTTCCAAAATTTGAAAGCCTATTTTGACAGGTGATTTAATATATTTATAATTACGAAATTATAACTTTGATCAATGTCAAAGTTTAATAAAATGTAGCCCCAAATCCCTAGCATAGCTGAGGAAAATTTGAGACCTTAAAATTTAAGCAAAGGAAAGATATTCGTATGCCGGTTAGTTGTATCAGCTTTTTACATTAAAAAATTGAGAGCAAAAAGGGTTTGTATATATATATATATATATAATATATATATATATAATATATGATATATATATATATATATAATATATATATGATATAATATATATATATATATATATATATATATCGAAATTTACATAATTTTTGGTTGAGATTTAGTATGGTTGTTGTTTGGGATGTAAATAAAAAGAATATGTAGGTAGAAATTGCGAAAAATGAAAGGGGGGGGGCTCCAGCCCCTAACCCCATTTTTAGGGGTTGCAGGTAACCCAGGGGTCTCAAACTTGAGACTTTTGCTATTTTACAGTAAAGGAATTACTATTGTAAATTTCAAGGGCGTAGCCCAATTATAAAGGGTACTTCTATGAGTTTTTACTACGGTACTTTGAATTTTTTGGTTTTCAAAAATGATACAGACTCACAGAGCAATTTTATTTTAATAAATTTTAATTTTTATATAATTGTTGATTATTATAGTTTATTATTTGTTATAAATAATTAAAATAAAATGATTGTCAATGCAATCACGACTTTCTCAACCACAATTTCAGACCAACCACTCGCGAATACAATCATTTGTACCTATTATACTGGCCACAAAGTGGCAGATGGAGTAAATATAAAAAATTTACAACGGAGACGATTGGTTGGTTCTAACGATGAAGTTATGGAGACAAAAGTGCAAAGGATCTCAAGAAAAACTCAGAAGTTCCGTCGCCGGATAAGACGAAGGCGCCGAAAATTTGTTCCCAAATATAAACATACTGTTGAAAATACTTTCTGTACTTCTCGTTTCTACATCTTTAGTTGAGCCGAACTTTTCGAAACAGGAAGTGAAAATAGTCTGAAATTTAAATGTATTTACTTTTCTTATTTATTCATAAGACTTGGCTATAGAAATTTTCAACGATCAAGTCCTTAATCATTTTGTTGGATCTGAGAATGTACGACGTTTGTTTGTGCAGTAAAGTCTAGTTAAAAATTAAATCTATTTTGTTGATAATTGTTGTTTTCTTACTATTACATTCTTGCAACAGCATTGGAGTTACATAATCTATAACAGTTTTGTAAAGAACGCTAAAATTAAAAAAAAATCCTTAAAATATTCATAAAATAAAATCTTGTGATCATTTATATTCTTATAATAATAATAATTTATCTTTTGTGATAAGGGACGGCAGAATTTCATCCCCTAACTCTAAAAAAAATCCTGCGTACGCTACTGCTGGCAGATAAGCTGCTCGTTTATTACTACTTAATATGCGAAATGAGTAATTTGCTTGCGGATAAGCTGCTCATTTATTTCATTTATTCCCAGTTAAGATTTTTGGGCAAGTTACATTGATTCAATTTACATTCATATTTTACAGTAAACTTGTGAGGATGGTTCGTAAGTTGAGCAAGTTGAACTTCTCCCAAAGTGAAAGGATTATTTATTTTCAACCTTAAAATAAGAATTTAGAAAACCAATTTATTAATAATACTTATTCTTCCTAAATGAATTGCCTTAATCTTGAAACCGCGCCAGATAATTTAATAATATAAAGGCCTTCCATCTTATTTAAATTAATATTAATGTGGCAAACAACAATTCTTTCTGATGAAAATTATTGAAAAAGTAAATACGATGTACTTTTATATTTAAATTAATCACAGCAATTAAGAGACGCCTTGCACTGATGTCGATGAAACTAGCTGAAAATTTTGGAAACTAGGAAAATTACAGTGAAAATCACAAATTCTTACAAAATTTTTTTACAATAGCGCAAAATTTCATCTGTATAGCATTTGTCTATGGCGAAAGGAATTAAAAAATCGAAATTACATTTTAATGACTTACATAAAATGTTTAAAATGAACGGAAAAGAAAAGGAAAAAAAAACTTGATAAATGACTCTGAAAAAAGTTGGGTCTTTAAATTTAATATTTACAGCTTGTAAAACAATTTTCTTTCCTTTTCTATACGCTTAAATTGAAGCAATATTTTATTATACTACCAATCACACATTGGGGGTACTCGGGTATTGACCTCCGTAGAAAAATATTAGGGTACCATGTATTTGTATTGAGTTATGATAGATTTTATCATCTATTTTTCTGTTAAAAATTTTAATTTTAGGCCAAATAATTTTGAAAAGTCATTTCAAGGTAATTGTAAATTTTATTTTGAGGGTCTCCGGTGGTTTTCATTAAGATTTTCCTTTATTATCTTCGGATATATATTTTCAGTAAGTTTCAATGAAATCTGTGGATGGCGTTAGATTTAAGGTTCGAGATGGATACGTGTTTGAAAATTGGAATAATGTAATTTAACAGTAGACTAATAATTTTTATTATAGAATGACATCTATTATGCCATAAAATAATAAGACTGTAGCATAGTAGGTATAAATAATAGGTAGGTATAAATAGTAGTAGTAGGTTTAAATATTAACAAAATCTGTATATATATATATATATATATATATATATATATATATATATATATATATATATATATATATATATTATATATATATATATATATATATATATATATATATATATAATATACAGGGTTCACACTTTCTGGAAAGTCAGGGGAAAAAAATTGGTCAGGGAAAGGTCAGGGAACGTTTTAAATAGGCCTGAAAGTCCAGGGAAATCAAAAAGTCAGGGAAATTTAAAATTTCCAAACATATGAAGAATGATCTGGATCCCAAGAGTACATATTTTTGAATATATTATTTTCTCTTTGCTGTTTACTTTTTGGAATAAGAGATTAATTTGATAAGTGAATGAAAAGGATGGGCGAAGAATGACATTCCATAAATCTACTTCTATCCTGTTTCTTTCTATTTTTAGTTCACTATTACCTACTATCTTCCTATTCTGTTTGTAGAGGTTGTCCAAAGGTTCATCCTTTCGATTGAAAGGGATTGGTATATGCATGTGTTTTAGACTGTATACTTATGATTAATCTTGTTTATATCTTTTTCTTTTAGGGAATTATACTTTTTGAGGTGTTTTCTTTTTGAGGTTTGACGAAGTGCTTTTTGATTTTTTTTACAGTTGGAAGGTATTTATTATTTATTTATAAAATGATCAAGCAAAAAAGCTTAACTTTAACGACCAGTGTTGGACGTCAAACTGACCTTGTTCCATATTCTGTTCACCAGATTTTTCAATGTCTTGTACTTATATTATATAAAGATTTCTTAAGTCCATGTAAAATGCTGCTACAACCACAACTAAGCTTTTTGCATTAGACTTACATGACAAACTTGAATGCCAGACTGTGCAATCAAATGACAGAAAAGATATTAGAAAGATGTCCTCTGAAGTACAAGCCTTTCCAATGGCTCTCATCATTGGATCTCCTAGTATAGTTTTTCATCAGCCAGAAAAGGGAAACAAGATTTGATTTATTACTAGAGGATTGTACACCAATAACCGAATCCCAGATTCTGTTGGCTGAAGAAAGAAAAAGCACAACACTCTACTTTGCAGTGCAGCTCATTCTACCCTTGAATTACAAATTCAAAATATTTTTTGGATTAATTTTGGATTTTGGATTTTTGGATTAATTAAAATTCAAAATATTTTTGTATGAGTTTTTTTTTGCTTCTATAGCACCTGAGAATCAATGTTATGCAGATGTGGCAAGATTATTAAATTAAGGACTATATTTTCGCATGAAGCGACAGTGGACAGAGGTTTTCTATAAATTAAGCAATTCGTAGTGGAGAATCTGAAAGAAGAGAATTCTGATTTCTCTTCTCAAAGTGCAGCGCTAGGGATAAATGCAGCACCAGCCTGAAAGTATTCATGGATTTCATATCACTCAAAAAATGTTGACCAAATGTAAGGAATTTCCATAGGAGATGATGAGAGAACATCTCAAAGAGTCAAACAGAAAGAAAAAGAAGAGAATAAAAAGGTGGAAATGATGAATATTATCCATACAGATCAATAAACTTGACGAGCAGAGAAAGAGTTAAAACTGAAGGCTTTAAGAAGAAGGACGCTATAAAATCAAAATTAACTTAGAAGAAAAAGTTACTCTAAATCTCCCCCATTTAGAACTTTTGTGATTACAGTGGACGCTATTCAACCTAGGCTATTAATGTAAGCTTTTAATTTATTTTCTTTTTGTGTATAATAAAACTGTTTTCTTTTGTGAAAAAAAAAAGGAGGTGCTTTGGACGGTTATGGTTATGGTATAGGCCTGATTACTAAAAAAAAGTATTTTTTTAAATTAAATCCATGTGTTGATAACTTCCCAATTGGATTGTCTTAGTTTAATGTCTTGAACTGAGTAAAATAGGCTGCAATAATATTTAATAGATATTTTATAACACCAAAAATACGAACACGCTGGTCAGGGAAAATTTGCAGAATTGGTCAGGGAAAGTCAGGGAAATCAAATTCCAAAATTTTAAGTGTTGAACCCTGTATATATATATATATATATATATATATATATATATATAATAATATAATATATATATATAAAAGAAAGATATAAAATTTAAAATATTTTATTACATTTTATCTTGTGATGACAACGGGTGATTATTAAATAGAACCGTTAGTTCATTGTCATTATATATATATATATATATATATATATTAATATAATATAATATATATATATATATATATATATATATATATATATATTATATATATATATATATATATATATAATGGTAATTGCACCTAAGATTGTCAACGCAGTAACAACATTTAACCTATGAGCTTGCGTAATTTATTTTTAATTGAATATTGATAATATACATTAAATTCTCAACATGCTCAAAGTCGAAGATCCATCAATCGATCTGGGGAAAGGGTGTATGACACCTCCTAAAATTTAGAATATGCTTTTGGTGGTTCATTTTGTAAATAGTTTGATGGAATATTCAAGTGTTGTAAAGTTGCGACAGATAAAATCTATTCCTTGCTCAATATTGAGTGGGGAGGGGGTCAGAATATTGGAGGGAGATAGACTTTAATGAATTTCTTATGTTTAAGTATAAGCTGTTCAAGATGAAATAAAAACAGATAAAGTAGTCGATTACAGCTTGTCGGTTTTCTTTATACTTTAAAGCTTTAACTCAAAATCGTTGTACGATGAACATCTAAAAATTATATTGTATTGCATGAGTTTACTGAGTACATTTAGTTGTAGAAGAAAGTTAAGTTGTAGCAAGAGTTCTGCAATAGGAAAATCTAAAGGGATGACCGATATGTTGTCATTCTATATTTTATGTATGAATAGACTTGTGTAAATAAATATTTAAATAGACTAGATATATAGTGTCACCATTTAAAGAGACATTCAGAACAACCTAGGAAGCTTGCTTGCTTCACTCACATTATCATAAGCAGAATCAAGCATACCTTCTGCTAGTAATCTACGCGCTACCCCATGGTGGTTACCAAAATTCTCTTGACAACTGAGAAAAGAGGGAACCAGGGAATTCATACCGAATCCAAACCGATAACAATATTCAAAAAAACAATGGGCAGCTCCACAATCTCGCAGTTTTAAGGGAAGAACCCAGAAACTGTATTTGCGAAATTACTCCTCCAATTTCAACTACTTTCAAGATCGCAGATGTGAAAGGATAGTTTAGAAATATCTCGAAAGCCTAAGGTCGACCCAGATATATATGAAAATGCATGAAGTATTACAATTACTGACACATAAAGCTACTTTTAGCTATAATGAAGATGAAACCTGTCTATCCCGAATACTTTCAGCACACTTACTACTCAGTTTTTCTATAAGGAAGAAAGGTGATTTCCTATACAAATCGGACACCTGTCTGCATAGACAAACCTTGATCCTGGGAACATTTTCAAAGCAGTGCTCTATCATATTCACTCATTTGCTTGCGTGTTTTTTCTAAATCTTTTTAAAAGAATTATTGTCAATTTTCTATGTGCTTGAGATTCACGAACTTAGAAAGAACACGCATTAATCTACCACAATCGACCGATTTATCTTGCTGTCAAGTGTGCAAACTTAGTTTTCCTTCTAATTTACAAGTAAAAACTGACTCGTAATTTTTGTAATATATATATATATATATATATATATATATATATATATATATATATATATATATATATATATATATATATATATATATATATATATATATATATATTCAAGAATAGCAGGCTCTATTAATGGTTTAATTTTCTTCTCCATCAATTTTATAACTTCATTATAAATCCAAACTGCCATGCCTGTTAAATCTTTTCTGTATTCACTTGTATCATAGTTACGAAGTATTCGACTATTTTGTTGGTCTGTGTTCTTCAACATTACATCTCTTTCACCAGAATATTGCCTTGCAATGTTACCAAAGGCAATTGTATTCACCAACCATAAACACAACAATTCGAGGTGGTTTTGGTTATGGCATACACGTTTTATTCTGTTTAGTATTTCATACATGAAAATAGTCATTCTTGAGTCATCTTCTATGTGATCCAGATAACGGATGCAAATAAATAGTACGAAAGAACTAAATCCAGGTAACAGTCATCGCTAAATTAGGTGTAATATCATCAATTAAAACCTTTATAATCTTCTTGTCTTCACCTATATTAAATTGGAACATCCCCATATAACATTTTCTTGGGGGTGTTACTAAACGTCTGACGTATAGGGATTTTCCTTCATCTACTAAAATGTTCGGTTCGACTCCTGCTTTAAGTTTCTTTGGATAATCTTTCAGCGTCTTTTTGCTTTTCTTTGGTTTACCTGAATCCTTCACTTCACTTGGCAAATTCTCGTCTGTGCCAAGCAACATATCAGAAGTATCCATTAAAACAGTTGTGGCATCACTAATTCCGCTTAAAGAACGCTGATGAGTGTTTTTGCATTTCTTTTCCAATTCATTATACTCATGTAAAATCTTCTCATATGCGGATGTGGTTTTCTCTCTTTCCAATGATCTTGCAGCCTTCTCTGCCTCAAACCTTTTCTTTAGATTTCTTCTCCTTCCATTGCTAGTTTAATCTTTGTTGACAGTTGAAGATTTTCTTCCTTCAACCTTTCAATTATGATGGTATCTTCTTTTAACAATTTTTTTCTTCTCTTTCACTCTCTAACTGAAGTGACAATATTTCAATCTTTTCTTGTAACATTTTCAATTTCTTATATTTTTTTAGATGGGATTATGTTGTTATACAGAATATATATATATATATATATATATATATATATATATATATATATATATTATATATATATATATATATATATATATATATATATATAATATATATTATATATATATATATATATATATATATATATATATATATATATATATATATATATATATATATATATAAAGAAAACAGTATCGTAAATTTAAGATAAGTTGCTCTTCGATGATAGGCGTGGAGAATCTGCGGCGTTACTACAGTCGGTATACCATATTAGCAAGGCTAATAATCAGATCACATATAAGCTGAAAAATCCGTCAAGCTAGACTTAACAGACAGAAATTGAGCTAGACTTAGTTGTTGTGGATGGCTAGGCCTTCCAAATTCGTATTAGCTAGACTAATGCAGGTATATCTGGCTAGGCCAGATCTATCAGCCAGACTGATAGAACCTTAGATGAGCAAGTTCAAAGTTGTGGTCGGCTAGGCCTTCCAAATTCGTATTAGCTAGACTAATACAGGTATATCTGGCTAGACCAGATCTATCAGCTAGACTGACAGAACCCAATAATCAGCTAGACTGATTACAAGCATATGGCTAGGCCACAATACTCTTCAAACCAAATATATCTAAGGCTAGACCTTAAATAGGAAAAGGGTAGACTTTTCTTTAGTTTCTTGGCTAGACCAAGGAAGAGAGGAAGCTAGGCTTCCAGTTTGCTTAAATATTGGCTGGAAATCAACCTACATATAACTGCTTTTCTTGTAATCAATATTTATCTTATAAATATCATACAAAATATTTTATTAACAACACAATCCATATATGAAGAAAAACTTGCACTTGCTAACTTAAAATATAAAATTAATATTAAATATATATATAAATATATTTATATTCGTAAATAGGGTTTTGTAATTGTTTTTAACTATTTAATAAATGTAATTATTCTGAAATACGGCAAAACGTGATTTGCTTATAGAAGAGTTAACTTTATTCATTGAAATTTTGACATGTTCCAGTGTATTTCCAAGATTCAGTAAACAATCCGAAACTGCAACACTTAAACAAATAATAATTATTAAAACTTAAATATAAGGCAAATATATACATAATTACTTTAGTCATTTATTAATAAAGGTTTATTAATTATGAAATTATAGTTTATATCATTAAATATAGTCTAAAATAATAAAAAAAGTGATTTAAGTAATGATCCAAAACTAAAAATACGGAATTTAACGAAATTTAATCAAGGTAATTTATAAATAGAATTAAATATACATAAAAATAAATATATAGAATAACATAATAATGATAAATAATAAATAATTGATATAAAATATATATTCAAATAGAAAATATAATTAAGAGGGGTAACTAAATAAAAAAAGTTTGGACCTTTTTTAAAAAAAAAGAAAACGAAAAATTAAATGAAAAATATTAATAGCGAAGGAAATATTTAAAATTATACACTGCCCTCCATATTAACAAGCGTTTTAATATTTTTAAAGAAAACTTTCCTAAAAAAAAAATATCAAGTCAACTTAATTGTAAAGTTAAATACATTTTTATTAGTCATCAAAATTTAATTTTAGCATTTTTTGTCAAAGGAAAAAAAAGATATATACAAAATGATGTCAACTGAATGGAAAATAAGCTAATTTTCAATTCTTAGATTCTTTAATAACTGAGAGGGACCTTTACATGGACTTCTGGTTAATTTCAAATCTTCCTAAAGTATTGAAAACAAGGTGGAGTAGAAATTTCATTAAATTTAGGGACCTTACCTTTAGTTTTAGAATGAACAGATTTAGAAGAATTAAGAGAAGAAGATGAAGATTTAAGAGATGAAGATTTTGAAGAGGAGCGAGAAGATTTAGAAGAAGAAGACTTAGAAGTTTTAGAAAGGGATGAAGATTTGGAAGCGGAGAAAGAAGTAGAACTGAAAGAGGAAGAGGAAGAAGAAGAAGAAGATGTAGAAGGTGAAGTTGAAGAAGAAGAAGAGGAAGAAGAAACTGTGGAAGAAGAATTACGATTAGATCCTTTATCGCCTGAAGAAGTTGGAAGCAAAGGTACAACAATTAAATTAACATTTGATTCCTGAAGGGGTGAATCTGAACCAAAGAGGTTCTTGAACCTTAGCTGAAGTTTGGTCTTTTTAAACGGTGGTGGATTACTTGAGGTGATCTCCTTAAGTGGATTAATCTCTTTATCTGTTTGGGGAACTTCTTTGGGTAGGTCAACTTTAACAGAAGTGGCAGGTTTGCAGGATAGTTTCCTCTTACAGTTAAAACGTTTCTGAACTTTATTTTTGTTTTTCTTTGGTTTCTCAGTATGAACAGTTTTAGATGTTTCATCTAAAGTACTTTTATCCAGTATGAGTTTCCACCAGGTGGATTGTCTAACCATTCTTTCAAATTCTCTGAAATCTTGAAGTTTTTTAATCCTAAAGGTTCTATGATTTTCATCTTCGAAAGTTACAACAAATCTAAAAACTGATATTTTAAACATTTTATAAAGAATCTGTAGAATTTCATTCATCATAAAACTGGCACGATTAATGGCATATAAATTTATAAATTTTACATGAATTGTGTCGCCTGTGAAGTAGCTTTCTTTAACTACTTTATCGGATATTTTATATTCTTTACCATTTGTAAACATCTCTAGGTTAATGGGCCAAGGAATGCCTTCTTCCATAGATCTTAGAAAAAGTCTAAAAAAATTCCTAGCATGCATGAATTCACTCATGATAAATATTTAACAAGGTTTATTTGCCTGCAAAGAATAAAAAGAAAGTTAAAAAAATTAAATAATGTTGGGCTTTTTTTTAAGTTAATCAATTATTCATACATCTTTCTAATACACTTATTAGAAGAGACATTCAATTTACCAAAATACCAAAAAAAAAAAAAAAAAAAAAAGGATAAACAAATACACATTCGCCTCGAAATACAATGTACTTTTGCGCATATTTCTATTGTCATTTCTAAAAGCGGGCTCACAACGACTTTCTCCTTGAAGACATCGTTTGAAATTAATCAGTGAGTGAATGACGAATCATTTAACTGCAAGGCGAAGCAACTTTCTTACAAGTTCAACTACTAATTCCCCTGTTGCAACAGAAATAACAAAAAACTTTTAAAACAATATTTTGACCAAAATTGATAGTTTTTAGGATAAAGATATTATTAGACTTGCCTACGATAATATTAATGTTGATAGTGATGATAATAATGATAACACCCCCTCCTTGATTAGGGCTCTGACCGTGAGTAGTGGTGTCACCTGTAAAAAAAAAATATATAGCGTATCAATTTACTTATTTATACAATTCGGTTGTGGTCGAGCGTGGACGTCATAAGAAAACGTGGAAACGAAATTGAGAAAAAAAATCAAAAGTAGTTTAAAGAAAACAAGAAAATTAAGATGGCAATAATTTTGTGTCTTCAAAGTGTACAAATGGTTTCTTGATTTCTTTAGATGACTATATATTTATTGATTAAAATAGGCTCCATGGTCAATAGTTTGTATATACAAATCCATCAGCCAGAAATTTCTGTTCAAAGGTTTTAAATTACCGATTCTAGTTCACTCTGACATACTGATCAATTGGAACCTTATTGGGCAGCTCAACACCTATTTTATCTTCTCTCTTGATAAACTCACACCTCCAAGTTCGAATATAATGTCCAATCCTAGTATCGCATCTACACCATCCAAAAGTTTTTCAACAACTATCATTTCAACCTGAATAATTTTACCAACAATCTTCATATTCACAACCTCTTTTCCCCGACATTTCACAATATCTCCATTAAATGTTTTAACTATACTATTGTCTTTATTTCCTTCACACAAATTATCACATACCAACGATTTATTGCATCCTGAGCCCACCAATCCGCGACATAACTTCCCATTCCCAATGATTTCTACACTTATTATTGCAAGATTCTCTACTGCCGGATTCATTCGTCCGATGAAACCACCTCCAGCTGTCTAGCGGTTCCATCTGCATTTCCCGCCATTCCGAATTCATATGTCTTATGCCCTTGATTATTGCACCTCCAACATGTTATTCTTCTATATGTATTATCCTTTCCTTCTCCAAATAATTGATTAGAGCTATCTTTTAACCCTAATTTTCAGTTTTAAAATAGTAGTACAAATTAAAAGAATTAATAATTTCCATGTATCCTAACGTTTTTTCATTCCTAATGTTCTATTAAACCAAAAAATTACTTGACCTCACTTTACTATTGTTGCTCATTATGGCAACAGCTGCCACATTTTGTATAAACTTATCAGAAAATTTACTTCATTTTATTGACCACGCAAACATCTTCCCTTGTTCGCGACCTAGTTCTTCGATCGTACTCCATCTAAAATTTCACTATTCTAAGTATCCTTACGGCCCATGACAACATCGGTGAGACCTACCAATAAAAGGCTTTTTTAAATAAATAAAACTTCCTCAATCCCGTTAATACCCAGCCGTTGTATTAGCTTTCTTTATTTCATTGTCTAGGTAACACATCCATCTGTTTCTCCTTCCCGTCTCTTTGCTGGATCAACTTTCTCATACTCTATATATGGGTTTCTCACCAAATAACCTCTCGCCTAAGTTTTTTGCACCCTGATAATTCATCCTTCCCAATGTCCCTATTAATACTTTGCAAACCAGCTTCGAATTCTTGAGCCAGATTGCCCTCAAATATCTTTACCGTCGTTAAAAAATTTTCAACGATGTACCTAATTGATTTTATTCCACTAGGTACCCTTTACTATAGGTTCTTCATTTCTTTAGAAGGCGCCCGGCTAGCTTGGTAGTATAAAGGAACATTAAACCTAATCTCGTTTTGAAGATTTAGGGCCGTATTTATAAACGGGCCTTTTCTCTTTTTCCTTTCGTCAAGTGTCCCTTCAGAATCCTCCTTTAACGTATAAATTCGAATTTATGAACGGTCCTTCTTTAGTAATTTGTTTAACTTAGGAACCCTGAGGGCCCGTCGCAACCAATAGCTCTGGCCGACACTAACAGTTTTTCACTAATACGGTCCCTTCATCCCCGGTCATTCTGTGAACCAACCTGTTTGAACTCCTCTAAGATTTTTTTGTTTCCGAGCGGCAGCCATTCTTGGTTTTTTTTTTCTTGTTTTTATTTGTTGTACAATTTGTCGCTATTATTATTTAATTTATTTTAATATCCTTTTATTTTGTTCTAGTTTCATTTACTTTGTGGTTATTGGTCTCTGACGTCATGAAATATGATGACGTTCTTTCACTTGACAATGTCTTCGAAATACAAGTAATGCTGACGAAACTGGAAAAGCACCAAAAGAAAAAGAATGTGCCAATGTTTTTAAAATTAGCAATTTTTTTCTGTAAAGATCTCCTAATAGGCAGTAGGAGAAAATATACTTATCTGGAGGCTACCTAGCGGAAAGTTCAAGGACCTTTTTTCAAAGCTCTGATCTTCATAATAAATACGAAGGCCTTAATGAATACCAACTTGGTTAATTGCATAACTTATTAACATTAGCTTCAGAGTGAAGTAACATTAATATTCATACTAATTCTTAATATTATTATAAAACTATTTAAAGGCTTTTATTTGTTGACTAATTTATTAATCCCTTTTTTGCTTCTTTCATTTTCTACGCTACCTAGTTATCTGCAATATTCCTTAGAATGTATTAAATATTTGTGGTATGTTTAAAATTACGTTTTTCTTGTTTAACGTTTCTTTATAGAGTATATGCCCATAGTGTACTTATAAGTTTTTTTTTTTGATTTGTTGAGTTTAATTGGGCTCGTATTTATATACCGGCCTTTTCTCTTCCTTTCGTCAAGTGTTCCTTCAGAATCCTCCCTTAACGTAAATTCAAATTTATGAACAATCCTTGAGAAAATTGTTTATCCGCTCCCACATGGATAACCTTGACAACGTCGCAAAAATGAACTTGAGCGATAATCTCTTCCTTTAAGTCAGGTAGCTCTGAACCAACCTTTAACTCTTTTAAGATTTTGTTTTCCGTACCGGCAGCCATCATTGTTTTTTTTATTTGTAACAAATTTTGTCGCTAATATTATTTATAAATTTATATCCATTTTGTTTGGCATTATATTATGTAAATGATTTTGTCTAATATATACTTTCGTGTAAGGAAAATACACAAAAAACCCACATAATTACGGGTCGCACCATAGATAAGAACCCAGCGCTGCAACTTATACGATCCGAAAGGTACCTAAACTTTATGGGTAAAGGAGCAGGAAGTATCTTAGATAAATTAAGTAATTCATAGATATGTAACTTTTTTGCTTACGTTCAGCCTATGGCTATGCCAATCAAAGCAACTGGAACTAATTTTTTGATAGCACCACATTCCCAATAAAGGCTTTTTTCTGATTTACTTGTAGTTTAGATTACTTCATTAATTTTTTTTCTTTAATATTTCCATAAAATTCACAGTATATACTAAAATAATAAGTAGATAATATTTAATTATATTTGTAATCTACGTATTCATAATTTACTTTGTGTTTCATTGGCCACTTGGTCTCTGTAACGTCATTGAAATAAATTTAATGGAATGATGACGTTTTATTCACTTGAAAAAAAACTGTTTACCGAAATATAAGGTAGTCCCGATATTAAAAGAAAGGAGTAGGGTTTATAAAATAGCAAAAATTATTTAATTTTATAAATAATCATGTACAACCTTGCAAAGTAAGGAGGTAAATGTTATATCTGATTATCGCAAAGAAAGTCTAATGTATTGGCGATCTTTTCTCCAAATTCTAATGATCATAAAAATTTATAATGTTTCACTAATGTTCATTAATATTCATATTCCCTCATAAAATATGAGGGAATTATTCTTTCTATTATTATATTTGTTAGTAGAATCCTTTGGTAAGATACTTTCCTTTTTATTACTTTTTTACTTTAGATAAAATTTAAGGAATTCATAACAATTTCTTATTCAATTAACAATAAAATCCAGAATTCTATTTTCAACATTATTCAATCAATACAAATTAATTATATCTCAGTGTCGTAATAACCAATTCTCATTCATTTAAAATTAATGTTAATTATATTCTTGTTATAAAGCTTTTAATATTTTTACAGTAAAAAATAAATTTAAATTACAAAATATAATTCGATCAATCAACATCATACCGCAATAAAATTCATAACATAATTGAGTGTCATAATTGCAAAGGATCTAATGTCATTCACTAAAAACGACCAACAATACTTCTTAAATCCCAAATCTCTACATGAGATTACCAGAATAAATAAATCAATATATGATAATAATTTATTTAATCAGTTTATTAATTGCCCAAGATCAAACGTCAAAATGTACAGATATATTTCTCAGTAACGGCAATCATAAATACAAATCCCAAATAATTATATGCAAATGAGTTGATAATTTTTTAGTGAAACTGACACGGTTAACTTATTTTAGCAGTTTCGAAGCATCATTGGCGGTCGAATGTTTAACCAAAATTAATTGGTTCCTATTTCGGATGTTATTAAATATATGAAATATTTAGAAATCTTCTGTTCAGGCTTACACTGTTGCCAATTCTCCAATTCGGCAACATTAGACATAATCATGATTATACCATATTATGAGATTACACATAGCACCATATGTACATGTTTACCCTAATAAACACATGTAATTTAAGCAGAAAAGGTGTGTGTAGCTAACAAAGATTTTTAGTTCTCGAAAGTTCGTGTATAAAAAAAATAACTTGTTTATAGAGCAGACGAGTGGCCGGTCTTAACTGATTTAAAACTTGCTGCGAATAGAATTTTCAAAATTTCCTCACAATCAGTCTTTTCTAGCGAGGGATGATAAAAAGAAGTAATTTGGAACTTTAAATTCTAGAAAGTGTTGTTATAAATGATTATTTGGTCTACTTGGTGTAGGTTTCCGAATGCAGTTGCAACAGTCAATATGAGGTATGGTATATTCGCAAGGTGTTACTGTGCCGGGCTGGGAACCCCACTCTAACCATCTCGCTATTTTACTCTTCCCAATGAACAATCGTAGGAAGTACCAAATATACATTTTTATTCTTGCTAAAAAAGGAGATATTAATTAAATTATTGCTAAAAGGACACTCTCGGTAGATTGAGAATTAAATAAAGTAATAAAATAAATAACAATTATTGTTAAAGTAAAAATGATAATATTCTATATCGAATATATTTAAATTACACGTAAAATATTAATATAATGTGTATAACAAACCAAAAATAATAAAAATGAAAAACTACAGTGGTAATACTAAAGAAAATAATAATAATAAAATAATAGATAATTAATAATAAAATAATAGATAAAATAAAGGCATATAAACTAAATGTCAATCAATAAAGTAAATAATCAATCACATTACGGTTTGCGTCTATAAAAAATAGGTTCCTAAAATGTACATGCCCCCTCACGCTAAATCAGAACAGGAAACCCAAAATATGCCCCTAAAACCCCACACCGTAGCAACGGGCCTTGGTTGTGGCCTACTCTTAGCCCCGTAACACCGCGCCTGGTAGCTCCAGATGATAACGGTGCACCACACGAAAAAAAACAAAACATTTTTTCCAGATTATTCACCAAAGAGCAGGACTGCCTTCTCGGAGGAGAGTCAAGATTCGGCTCATCTACAATAGGCGGCCTGGTCAAAGACGAAATGGACCAGTTTCTAAACTGTACCCCCAGCCAGTGGAAGCGCAGAACGAGAAGTGCCCATCGCCATTGCAGGGACGGACACACGGAAGGTAGACGGGAAGAGGGGATGCACCCACAGGAGGAGCTTGCAAATACGAACATACATTCTTGAAATTGGAAAAAGGAAGAGACGAAAAAGGTACACAGAAAATAAAGAAGTGGGGTAATAATAATAATAATAATAATAATAATAATAATAATAATAATAATAATAATAAGGGATAAGAAAAAACAAATAAAATATAAAAAAGAATGGAAGGACTAATTTCGCAGACACAAAGTGCCTGAGCCCCATCTCGACTTCAACGAATCGAAGAGTTTTGATATATCATGTATGACAGTATGGCTTTAGCCAGAGGTTTCTCTTTAATGGTTTGGACGGCCCATACCTTGAATGTCTGTTTGCAAAACATTCGTCCATATTCTTTCTGTCCTTATTTATCTTAACGGCTTTCCCCGATTTCGGTGAAACTTACTGAAAAAATCTGGAATATGTTAAGGAAAATCGTAATGAAAACCACAGGTGGAGCCCCACAAAAAAAATTTTTTGCCAGCATGCCAAATTTCATTAACATTTGAATATGGGGAAAATAATTCGTTTTCAGATTTTCAGGAAATATTTTAATTGAGCTGAAAAGAAATAAAAAAAAATTAAGAAATAAGCCTAGAAAAAGTTACGAAGTATTCAAATTTCGTATTTACAGCATGAAAAAATAATCTTCTTTCTTCAACACCATTATAAGCCTATAAAGTAATATTTTAGTGTTCTACTACCGCTCACGTCGGAGCGCCAGTTGAAAACTGTTTGTGTGTTAAGCGTTTGTAGCTTGGGTCCCGATGAATATAATTAACATTTTTCTAATTAAAAACATTTCTGGGCAAAAAAATTTTGAGTCGCATTTAAACTTATTTTTGCGTGATTAAGTTTTTTGGTAAGAGAGGAGAGGGCTCTCCAGTGGTTTTCATTGGGATTTTCCTTAATTCAGCAGATTTCTGATATTTTCAGTAAGTTTCTTTAAAATTAGCGAAATTCGTTAAGATTTTTAAGATCACTTTAATTAGCAAGCCCAATTATCTTTTTTGGTTAAAGTTAAAATAAAATGCAGCGGCAGCCTTCTTCGTGTCCAAGTTTTTTCAAAGTTATTTAAGTTTTTATTATTTTTTTTATTTTCTAGCTCATTTCAAGCATTTAATTTAATTATGTAAATTTACTCGGTGTTATTTGATAATCATAATAAATATATTATCATCATCATTATCATCACCCACCTTCTCTCCCCAAGACTGGGTACGATACATGCACTGGATCTGAGGCACTTGCATTGGCATTTCCTGGCATACTGATAAGTTTGTCGTGGGCAGCCCCAAGCACATTACATATATATTAATATATATATATTTATAATTTCTATTCTATAATATTAATTGAACTCAGATATAATCATTATATATACCTTATATATATACTATATATATATATA
The DNA here is from genome assembly GCA_015478945.1 of Trachelipus rathkii. Lineage (NCBI taxonomy): Eukaryota > Metazoa > Arthropoda > Malacostraca > Isopoda > Trachelipodidae > Trachelipus > Trachelipus rathkii. Next base: position 31,249 of record JABUQX010086592.1, read on the forward strand.
TATATAATATATATATAGTATATTATAGTATATATATATGTTAGGTGAAACTAAAGAAGTTACCAGCATATGTTATTGTTTTCGAAAACTACAAACTAAGGTACAAGAAAACTGATAACATATATTGAATTTAAAATAAATGAAATTTGTATGGAAACAGTGAAAAAAAAATTTTTTTATTTTTTTTATATCCAAACTACGATACGTACAAGAAAACTTAATAACTTTTAGAATCAAGCGTGATGAAATATTTTATGAAAAAGATTTTTTTTTTTTTTTTCACTAAAGAATACCCCAGGGTAAACTGCAAGATGCAAAGAATCAGGGGCTCCTTTTGGGCTTTTCTTCTATCTCCTCCCCCTCCTGGGAGGGTCCTCCGGAAACCTCCCGCTCTTTGGTCTTGGGTGTCGCGGGGGTTCCTCCGCCCTCCCCACGGGGTATGGAAAACGTGCGCCCTCTGTCCCTCGAGCTCGATCGAGCCCCCTAAAAAAAAAATTATACGCTGAATTGCATATATGTTATTAGTTTTCTACCTATCGTAGTTTTGGAGACATATAAAAATAACAATATATATATATTTTGTCATTTTTACATATCTTATACGCTGTTACCATATATGTTATCAGTTTTCTGTACCTATCTATAATAGTTTTCGAGATATCATGCGGGTAACTTCTTTAGATTTGGCCTATATATATATATAATATATTATATATAATATATAATATTATATAATATAGTATATATATTATATATATATATATATATATAGTATATATATATATATATATATTATATTATATATATATATATATATTTATATATATATATATATATGCCTAATTCCTTTTTGTATATTTCATCGAGGTTTGAAACCATAGAATGACAAATTATGCATCAAAAATTACATCTTTATTTAAAGATTATTAAAAACAAATATCTATTTATGGTTTGAACCAATTATTTACACCATATTTTAGCAATACTAGCTTTCGCTTTCATCCTTTAAAGCCTTGCTTCAAAGTAATCGATCGACAAGCAACAGTCTTACTGATCATTCAGTCTTCTACCTGGTTGTTCAAAAGTCCTTTTTAGAAAAGGTGAGGTATGCATAATTGCATTCTGCAAACTATCGATTTTGTAGTCCTCCGAGCATTGATCGTAATTCGGGATATTGTGTATACAAAATGCTTCAGATATTTCCTTTAGTTAATGTTTAAAGTGTTTTTATAATGTTCATATTTTTGGAGGGATTATGTTTTTTTTTGGTTTGGCGGTGTTGAGTGAAGAGCTGAGTTTATGAACCTGGTCTGTGGTGGTAGGGCTTGTGTGTGTTGGTGTAACCGTCTATTGTATTATTTGGCTGTAAGTTTTTACCTATGTTAATTTAAAGGGTTTGCATAGTTGGTGCAGGGTAGTTGTTTTATAATATCGGTGGGGGGGATGGTTATCGTTTGGGTGTATTTTGTGGTGTGGTGTGGGGTTGGCTTTTGGAGATCTAAGGACTTTTTTAAAATAATAGATGGAATTAAAGTGACATTTTTAGGGAAATTTTTTTGATGTGGTTTCTACCCTTTTTGTGTGGTATGGGTAGATTAGTTTTTTTTTTTAATGTTGTTTGTGTTGGGGAATAAAATTTTGATTTGGCTTTCTAAAAGTTGGAGTTCTTAGGATGGTGTCTCTGAACGTGTTTTTAAAGACGTTCTGTTTCATATTTTAGGGGAGGTGGGGGAACATATTTTGAAAGCACGGAGGTACAGAGAGAAAAAGAGTGGCTAGTTTTACGTAGTATGTATATGCGGAGTATCCAAATGTATGTAACTTTGGTGTAGGTTGTTGGTTTTCTGTAATACAGTGATGAATGTTTGGTAGTTTATTCTGAGTCCCTTACCGTTGAGACACCGTGTATTGAATGGGAGAGGCAGGGTAATTGGATTCTAGCGATGATGGCGTCGTGTCATGCTGTTGCATACTCACACATTCATGGCATCTACTCATGATTAGGCATATGTTCTAATAGTAATGGATTAGACCTTGTTTACGCTCCGATGAGGTATTACTGCCTCCCTATATATATATATATATTATATATATATATTAATATATATATATATATATATATATTATATATATATATGTATATATATTAATATAAATATATATATATATATATATATACATATATATGGTAATATATATATACATTATATATATATATATATATAATATATATATTATATATATATATATATATATCTATATATATATATAAGTTTGAATATACTCGTTTCTTTGAGCATCGTACGTCTGGCAGTCATATAACTTAAATTTTACAGTTTTAAGGCTTTTATTTTGTAATCAGGATTTTTATGGTGACAGTCAGTCTGTGAATGGTATTCTCTTTAATATGGTGTGTGTCAGATGAATGTTATATTTTTATTTAGTTGGATAATAATATACTAGTAACTAGTGAATAAAAAGGGTTGCGAAGTGGTATCTCTTTTAAGGCCTTTTAACATTTAAATTTTAAATATTGGTGTGTTTTTATTAAATAAAAAAAGGGGGAAAAAAAATAACGGAATTAAGTCGTAGTGAAAATGAAGAGGTAGTGGGAGGGACAAGTGGTGAATTGAGAAAACCGGAATACCGGTACATATGAGGAAGCTTATTTGAATTTTGCTTTATAACCATTGATGTTAGGGGCGAACAGAGACCTGCAGTGCGTATGGTGTGCCTCAAAGTTTAGCACTAAGTGCAGTGAATCCATAGGCTCAAAAGCTTACATAGAAAACAATCATCGTATATGAATTGGTAAACGGTCAAGGTTTTTTTGGATAGGAAGCGCAAAGAATTAAAAACAAAAAGGTACTTTTCCGGCAGTATCAACTTCAAGTAGTTGCTTTGCCTGGGCGTCATGGGTAAGGTTGCATAATATAGAATCGCGCAATGTAATAAAAACCAACACAACCATGCAGAGGTGTTAATTCTATCCTGCTGTCACGTTGTTAGTGAACATCAATGATTGGTAAGGGTCGGCGGGAAAAGAAACCTTTAAAAGGTTCCTTTGTCTGACAACTATTAGTCGAAGAATCCAACTTATGGCGGAAGATCTAAATTTCAGTTAGGATGATAAAATTAAAAATGAATTTGGGCTGCAATTGAGCTAAGTAGTGGATAATAGAGTGAGGATGCCTCATTTAATTTGCTATGGTTTCCATACTCGTAGACGGTTTCATTATAGAGAGAACTTTTGTAAAAGTATTTTAACGCAAGTACAAAAGCTCAAAGACTTGTTTGAGATCCTAAAGTTCATTTATAGTGATAATAAATATTGGAGTGGGCTAAATGCATTGGTATTTGTACAGATGGTGACCGTTCAATGTCTGCTCGTTACAGTGGGTTACAAGCTCTTATTTGTAAAAAAAAGCCCCACTTTCATTGTGGACACATTGTATCATTCACAAGAAGCTCTCGCATCAAAGTTTTTGAGTATTCCACTCAATATGGGTTTTAGAGTACGTATTGAAATGTCGTAAGTTTTATTCAAAAACTCGACCAATAGAAGCTGGTTTTTCCAAAAATATGGCGTGTGTGAGACAGGGATCAGATTCAACGGCTTTAATTATATTATTCGGGCCATCGCGATGGATCTCTCGAGGCAATGTATTGGAACGGACATTTGATTTACGAGAAGAAATATATCTTTTTCTTGAAGAGGAACATCAGCATGCAGAACTTTTCATAAATGATGAGTTTTTATTTTTTCTATCACACAAGATGCAAGCTTCACCAAAATGTCCTGGACCAAGACTGTTTCCCCTGCTTGCAACAGTTTGCAACTTCAAGTGAAATTGAGAAATCTTTCTGACAGCATAAAATCTTTTTTGAAAGCCATGTTGTAAATCTGGGAACTGCCCAAGTTTTGAAAAATATGTTTCATGAAAGATGTAAGTAAGGTGAATAGTTTTCATGGATATCAAGACCCATTCAGATTCCAAGCGTAACACCTGAAATTTACTTCCTGTGGAAGAAGAGAACCTTAATTGATCTGTCTTGCGACAATACATTAAAAAAAATTTGACAGCATGGGTTTTGCCTTGACTCTTGAGCTTAAATCTTCATTGCACCAATATTATGTCGCTGAACCGGATTTTTAGCTGTCAGCTGTCATAAAAGCAAAGTATTTAGATCAAAGTAAATGCAGAACATGAAAAAGTGTGGCTATTTCCAGTTCAAATTTTTAGATTTAAAAAATGTGCCTTTTTATCAGGCAACATCTATCCCACTTAAAACACACATATCTTATCATAATACCACCTGTCAGCTTCAAGGTATGTAATCTTTGTATAATAAAATATTACTTAATAAAATTATATATATACTATTTATTTTATAATAGGGTATATATAATATATATTATAGTATAGGTATATATATAATTATATATATATATATATATATAATTATAATTATATGGGTGGAAGGTAATTCTTGTTGAGCTATGGGTGCCTTGAACCTAAAAATTTGAAAACCACTGGGGGGCTAAAGGTTCCAAAATGAAAAAAAAGAAAAATTAGAAATTTTCGAAAATAAAAAGACATTTTTTGAGCCTGAACCTGGAATTGAATTGAAATTTTGACTGGAATTGAAATATTTTAGTACGACGCGATTCGAAATAGATTATAGAATAAAAAGTTAAAAAACCCGTTTGGTTTTTTTTTTTTAAAAATTCAGCAACACCCCTTTATGAAGAGAGGAATTTTTTTTTAATTTAGATAAAAAAAGGGTGAAAAATTTGATTTTTCTTTCAAAAGGGTATGGGGTCTTCCCCCTTTAAATATAATATGAAATGCTAACTCTATACTTTAGCGCATTTAATGCTTAATCTTTAGTAACCTAATTGTTCAAGTGTTGAAATCGAAAAGTCTGGGAATGTCCGAGGTTTACGGACGAAAACCGGTCTAGGAACTAAGAATATAAATATGCCTCATGCTTTCTTTGTAAATTAATTTTCTAGAATAGTTTTAAGCACATCTTTTGTGAAATTAGCAAAGAATTTATTAAAGCCCTAATTTAAAAGTAAATAAATAAGTAAACATATGAAAACAAAAGCCAAATAGAATTTATAAATATTAATAATAAAAATAATATAATAATTATATTAATAATAATATAATAATAATTATTATTATTATTTATTTATTATTATCTATATCTATTATTATTATTATTATTATTAATTATTATTTATTATTATTTATTATTTACTTATTTATTATTATTATTAATTTATTAATTATTATTATTTATTATTTAATTATATTATTATTATTATTATTATTATTATTCTTATTATTATATTATTATTTAATTATTAATTATTATTTATTATATTATTATTAAATTTTTAAACGGATATGAAAATTAAAAAGACAGTTAAAATTTGTCGCGCTTTCATAGAAGCAATCCAATAGTCTTTGGTTTCTACTATTCGCAACTCAGAATGAAAATGTGAATTTTATGTTGCCAAGACGTAACGATGTGTTTTTGAAAGTAAAACAAGTAGTATTGTAATTATGAGCCAATGCAAGAGAACTAGTGCGCCGAATTGCTTGCGTAACCGACTGATAAACTGATCTAGCTGATCAACGTTTTATCGTACCGGTGAGGCGAGAAAGAGAAGCTTAAGAAGTAAAATGACCATTACTAGAAAATGCTGATAAGAAATATGACTTAGTATATCCATTATTGTGAGATTTGCATTAAATTGCATTACTGTTTGTGTACAGTAAGATTGACCTTTTATTTTCCACCTTAGCCCGTCAACCAAGTACTTGTATATTAAGATGTTCGCGTAAAATATAGTTCCGTCTGTAGAGTTTTCATCTTCTAAAGCGATTATTGAACGCAATCACTCTGACAAAATGAATTTTAATATTATTTGTAGAAATATTTTCATATATTAAACTGCTATTTTTTTAATAAAATAACCGCCATCTCCCACACAGATTGTGGAATTATATATATATATAATACTATAATATATATCATATCTATATAATATATATATATTATATATATATTATATATATATATATATTATATAATATATATTATAATATATATTATATATACTCGATAAGGTGAGGTCTTTATATAATTGGGCATATAATTAAATCACACTTCTTGAATACTACTAATAATATAAAGGAAGGTGTATCAAAGATGTTTGATGGTATTTCTTTATTAATATCCCTTCTTGTTATTGTTTTGATCGCAGATCAATATAAGATAAATTTTAATGTTATATAATAAACATGAAATTTGTCATTGAAAACTCAAATAAAATTTTATTATTCGATTCCAATATTATATAAGTTTTAGAATCATTTGCAAAGGGGCACGTGATTTGAAATGTACGTACGAAATTGTACATTAATTACTGAAGACACTTTTACCTACAGTGTATACCTTACACGCTATCCACGTTCAAAACATTGAATCGCTACTGGTGTATACGACACGTATACTTATATTAACGCACATACCGTATGGTAATGAAGGAACTTACGAACCAAGTAACCTTTCGGACATTACGTTGAAATAAATTTGGGTGTTTAGAACCAAATCGTGAAACACAGATATTGTAACGTTGGTATAGTGAATGACATGCCTCGCGATGTGTACTCAGACGACGAAAAACGAGCCATGGTCGAACTGTACATTGCAAATGGATGGAATTCACTGGTAGCCGCAAGTCTCTATGAGCAACGCCATCTTGATCGCCGTCACCCGTCGCACGTAACAATTTATAGGATCTACAGCCGATTTGCCGTTACAGGATCTGTTGCACAACCACCACGGCAAGTCCAGGTACAGAATCGTGTGCGTACATGACGTGGAGTTAGAGGTTCTCTTATACACTCATGAAAATCCCTGTTCATCGTTACGGCAGGCTAGCAGGGCCCTTGGGATTTCCAAAGAGACTGTACGTAGAATTCGTATGACGTATAACATGACCCCGTACAGGGCGCACATCGTGCACGGATTGCGTCCTGGAGACGCTGAAGGGAGATTAGGCTTCCTAGCTTTGATGGAAACCCTTCTTGATGAGGATGTACGCCTCCTTCAGAACATCCTGTGGACAGATGAGGCTTGCTTTACCTCAAATGGAATAATAAACTGTTGGAATTGGCGGCACTGGGCAGAGGAAAATCCCCATATCACTTTCAGTGCCCGCCACGAATATTTTCACCGTCAATGTGTGGTGTGGGGTCCTTCACAGTCAACTTATTGGACCTTATTTTTACAATGAGCACCTCACAGGCAAACGCTTTCTCCATTTCTTGCGATATATCCTCCCAGAATTACTGGCAGATGTGCAACTTCAGACACGACACAGCGCAACATGTACATTCAACTAGATGTTGATAGACGAAAGTTTCAACTTTAAAATGTAGGCCTAATTTTAATTCAAGAATAATATCTAGCGGAGATGATACTAGAAAAATTGAAGTCACTTGAAATAAATAACCTTCCTTATTGGACATGTGTATGATGGTGCAGCAATGAAAGGGAGTTTTAGAGGTGCTCAAGTTGTGATATGGTGAAAATATTCAACGACCTGGTTTGTTCATTGCTGCTTACATTCCTTAAATCTATCCGAGGAACACGCATACGAATTAAAATACATTATAATCTGTATTAGAGCACAACTATTTTAATAGAAAAATGAAGATTTTCACAGAGATATAGACAAAACTAACACTAATGTGCAAAGCCAGGAGAGTAAAAATGACGATAGATTATGATTTAGAGTTTTTTAAAGCAATGAAGCTTTAGAGGAGGCTTGAATTTGACCAAAATATTGACACTAATTCAAAAGCCTCATAATTCTCTGGCGATTACAAATGTAAAAAGTTACAAGTTTAGTTACAATATCAACTTTGCTCTCCTTAACTCTTCCAGTATGTACTATATTGCAGTTGCCATCACTATAGAGATAACAAGTAACTGCCCTTGATCATATCGAAAATGTGGTGTATGGTTTGAAGATTTTCGCTCAAATATCAGTGAAAAATTTTAAAATTTTTTGAGAAAGCAGCAAAACTGCGTTCTGCTAATGAAGAAATGAAACTACTGCTTAGCAACGAAGGTAATGTAAAATCAATGACAAAGTAATTATTTAAATTTTCAATTGCAATTTTTTGATTTTTCAAACCAGTTTCAGAAAGTTCATGTGCCACAGACTCACATTTACCAATCTTAACAAAGTCATTCCGTCGATATTTATTAAAAATATTACGAATTTTGCATTGAATTTGATTTATGCGTAGTCACGTTGTGGACCTAGAATCTCTTAATGCAGAGTTTTTAAGGGAATATAGAAATGACTATATATATATATATATATATATATATATATATATTATATATATATATATATATATATTATATATATATATATATATAATATAAAATATATATATATATATATGATATATAATATATATAATATATAAATTATAATAATAATAATAATAAAAAATAAAATAAAATAAACAAAAATAATTAACAAAAAAAATAACGAACGTAAAAATAAAAATAAACAATAAAAATAAAATAAACTAATTGGAAAAAAATTAATAAAAAATAACCAAAAAATAATTAAAAGGAATAATTAATAAAAAAATAATGATTAAAAGAAACATAAATATAAATAATTAAAAAATAAAGATTAATTAAAATGAACAACAAATTAAAAAAAGAGAATAATAAGCGAAAATTTAAAATTGACAAAAATAAATAAGAGGAAAATTAAAAATAATTAACAAAATAAAAATAAATAAAAAATAAAATCAACAAAAATAAAAAGTTAGAGATAATTACAAAAATAATTAAAAAATAAAAAATTAACAAAAAAAATAAAAAAAACTTTAAAAATTAAAAATAATTAAACTGTTTAATTAACTTTATAAAAATTAAAAAATTATTAAAAATTAATTAAAGTAAAAAATAAAAATTGAAAAAAAATAAAAATTAAAAAATAATTATGAAAATAATTAAAAAAAAATTAACTTATTGAAAATAAAACTTACAAAAACAATAAAAAAATAAAAATAGTAATTAAAAATAAAAAGTATTAAAATATAATAAAAAAAAATTATTAAAAAAAACTAAACAAAAAGTAATTAAAAATATAATAATGAAAATAAAAATAAAGAAATTTTTAAACAAAAATAATAGAAAAATAAAAATTAAAAATAAGATTGTAGAAAAAATCGCGTCCACGATTCGCACCATTCGATAGCTCAATCCTGCGCAGCTACATCTACCCCTTTGTCTTTTCTGGGGTTCTATCGACTTTATATATATATATAAATATATATATATATATATATAATATATATATATATATATATATATATATATATATATATATATATATATATATATATATTATATATATATAATATATATATATTATCATATATAATATATATATATTATATTATATATATATAATCATACGTCCATTAAACCGACTGGCACAAGGGAAGGGTTTTTAATTACTGCAATGATGTCCCTCATTACAAATTTCCACCTGGTCCTAGGACCCTCCCACGTGCTATGGGGGCTCTGGAAACGGTGTCGCGTGAGCCCTTTTAAGAGGTTATAAGGAAGTGCGCGAAGGTAAGCATGCAAAAGGATAGCAATACAGTAGCAAGAAATAGGTGAAAAAGTAGTTTGCTTTGCAACAACAAAGGGATTAAAAGGTTACGAATGCTACAAATGTAGTAGGAGAATGTTGTGCGGTTTGAGTTGGTAAAGTGAAGTCAGACGCGATACCTTGGTCTAAATATACATAGAATTTGGATCACGTCTCTCTCATTCCCTTATATACAAACATACGTACTCAACACGCACATAGACATAAGTCATACCACGCGCGCTTTGCGCCAATATTTAGTTTACGTTCCTCTACTCACTTGCGTGACTGAGTATGGAACATCAAAAATTATTAAACGATAATAATACTTACGTTCTACTCACGTGTCCTTGCTTTCACAAATACCTCTATACGCCGATTCAGCGATATTAGAAAAATTGAAGGCTTTTGAAATAAATAGCCTTCCAGATTGGACATGGGTATGATGGTGCTGCAAAGGGGGGCAACCCACATTTTAAGTTTTAAGTGGCTTCCAGACCCCGGAGTGGTTTCATACTCGAAACCATATTGATTTACACACAATCACACATGATGGTGTGTTTTTTTTTTGAAGAAGTAATACAATTTAAATCATTGGTTCCCTATTACGGTTGAACCATTGCATGGCTTATTTTTGCAATAAATTTTCACCGATTTCAGAATCTATTATTTTGGTTAATTGATATTTTTTAATGGGATTTGCTCTGAGAACAACGTGATGTGTTTTTAATAATTAAACGGTCAAATTTCAATTAGTGGGAATTAATTTTTCAAATAACTCAAAAACTATGAGTGGAAGAGCAGAATCCTTTCAAAGGCATATGAAGAGACACCATTTCTGTCTCTGAAGCAAGCGACAATTTAAAATAACTATTAACAAAGTTACAGTAATCTGTAATACTGCAATTTTTTTCCATTATAAGTACATATAATGAAAGCGAAAGTTATAAGCATGTCAAAGATGACGTCACGCCAATCCGAAATGGAGTTAGCTGATTGGCTGTAACGACGATTTTAGTACAGTACCATAATATTGCATATATGAATTGTATATTAAGATATATTTATTGTACAGCAACAATTTCTATTTCTATATATACAACGTAATATTTTAAAACTAATATTTACAAAAAATGATGACTATTGCACCCACGATTTCAAACACAAATCCAAGCCAAATAACCATGAATCCAATCAACCGTTCCCCTTAGATAAAATGCTGGTCATAATGTGACAAATGGTGCAATTATAAAATAAATGCGACAAAAATAATAATAAACGTAATAAGTTATACTACTATACTAATCTATTCCAATACTTTCAAACAATAAT
>JABUQX010086593.1:0-30025 GCA_015478945.1 Trachelipus rathkii
GTTGTACTTCGTTCCAGCTGGAACGGGTGTTTTAACCGTTTTCGCATTTATCGTGAAACCTTTCGCGTTTTCGTGCGCCACTTCAGTAACGCCCAAAACTCATCAATATCATCAAATGAGACTCAAATATCTCCCTGCATCAAAATAAAAATATGCGCTTTATTTTATCATTGAATATGTAATGTATGTGACGTTGTAATAAATGACAATTATACAATAATTTTCTTTTATATATATATATATATATATATATATATATATATATATATATATATATATATATATATGTATATATATCCAGCTCCATATTTAATTCTTTCTTTATATATATATATATATATATATATATATATATACAAAAGGTGGGCATAACGCGTTAAAGCGTTAATTCGTTAATTAACTCGTTAACTTTTAACGCTTTCGTTAATTTCGAAAAGAAGTAACGGACTATTAACGCGAGTTAAAATTTTCCCTACATTCGTTAACTGTTAACTTAATTTACGAGTTTATAAAATATTTTCTTATCAGATTTTAAATTGTATTAGATTCAATTTCGATAAGAGATAAACTTTTTTCTTCAAAATTTCCTAAACGCTCTTCTCAATGGCTCAAAATGTGTTTATATTTACTAGGTTATTATTCAGTTTAGTAATGTTTAACACAGGGTTGGAAAAAACCCGAGTTTTGAGGGAATGTGCTTACGTGCTGACACCACCCCTCGTTCAACTATATTCTCTATGTCTTAATACTAGCACACTTTCCCTCAGTGTTGGAAGCACGCACATGTCCAACCTATTCCGTAAAAAAGGAAGCGCTCTGATGCTTCAACTCTCTCCCTATCTCTCTCTTTTTTTTTTTTTTTTTTTTTACAGTTGTCACCGCCACTCACGGGCAGAGCCCTATTCAAGGAGGGGGTGTTTCATGCCTCAGAAGCTCACCAACTAATGCAAATTACGCAGATGAGCACAGACGCAGGCTTTGAAGTGAGGGAGATTAAATTCAGCAGGAAACACAGAAGATGGAAGGGAATTCCACAGAACAGAGGTGGCAGGAAAGAAGGAAGCACAACAGCGAACTAACCTGGAGTTACCAATATCCACACAAAACTCATGTGCCGCCACAACGAGGGCGTCGTAAGGTGGTGGTACGCAGGTGATAAGAGTGCATTCGAGCACCTGCCGCTGCGGTACCTATAGAAAAGAGATAAAGCACCAACATCACGCCGAAAAGATAGAGGGTCAAGTGAAGTGGAAAGTACGGACAGTTTATAAATCTTTTGGCCTTTGACTCGACCTTGTCCAAAAGCCGAAAGGTGGCTCAGAGCCCAGATATGAGAGCAATTGCTCCATACAGGGCGGATAGGGCCCTTGTATAGCTGAATTAACTGAGAAGAAGAAAAAAAAGTCTCACAGTGCACACAGAACTTACAGTTTCTGTTTGAGCGCCCTTAGCACCCGTTGTGATGTGAGGTTTCCAAGACATTTTTTGTTTATGTTAAGGTAAAGTGAGTGAGTGTAACATATGTAGGTCTAAATACCATTATGCGTATAAATGTCCGTCGAGAGGTAGAGGTAGAGGTGTTTATGGTGATAGTAGGGGAAGAGGTTATGGTAGTGTTGATGGTGGTGTTGGTAGAGGTAGAGTAGTAGAAAATGTAGAAAGTAGTGCAACAGGTGGTAGTAATAATGTTGTTGATGACATGATTTTCTATGGTGAAAGAGTAAGGAAAAATAGTGGAGAGAGTGTGTGGAGGAGAAAGAGATGTGACTTGTGTAGATCGGATAAACATTTGTGGAGAGATTGTGATGTGTATGGAGATTATAGTGAGTTGTGTGTTAAGGAGAAGGGAGTTACAAGTGGGTGTGAATAAGGTAGATGTGGAGAGTAATATAGTAAGTAGTAAAAGTGGTAGTGTTGGAAGACAAGTAGGTAAGCCAAAACAAGTACACAAGTAAAAGTAGGTGATGGTCATAGGTATGGTGGAATGGGAAGAGGTAAGAGTATTTATAAGAGTACCGTAGTGGTGATGAGGAATTCGATGAGTATGTGCATTTTGCAGTCTTGGGGTGGAAATCCTTTTAAGAACAGGAGGAGTGATCACGGACGATGAAAGTATGGGAGGGTGTGATTGGGCCAGAAGTAGACAGCAGCGAGAGGGAGATGATGAAAAGAAAACTGTGAAGAAAGAAGGGAGTGTTGTAGATGTGGAAGAGAAGTGTAGTGATTCAGAAGTAGTGAAACAGTGTACAGGAGTGAGTGTAGAAAAAGGTGGAGTGAGAGCAAAAGTAAAGAAGGTAAAAGTGGCAAAGAAAAGTAAGAAAGTTGAGCGTAGTGCTACAGTAAAAGAGTGGATGAGACGTAGAAAAGGTGAGAGATATAGTGCTTGGATGGAGAGAGTTGAAGAGTATTTGTCTAGTGATGAGAGTGAAGGGGAAGTGTTAGAAAGTGGTAGGAGTTTATTGATGGTATGGGTATTATCAGTTCAGACATCTGACCAGAGTGAAGTAGTTTTAGTGTATGTATGTAGTAGTGGTGGAGTAGTAGTGATAGTCGAAGTAGGAAGAGAGTAGTGTTTTCGGTTGTGGGTGTGTTGTAAGTGTGTAGTGGTTGTGCTGGTGGTGTGTTGTGGTGTTTTTTTTTTTTTGGTGCAGTGTAAAGGGTAAGTGGTAAGTGTATGTCTTGTACAAGTGAAAGGTGTGGGAGAGAAAGGTATAAGATTGATAAGTTTTGTGTCTGTTTCTTTTCTTAGGTTTGTGTGTGAGAGATGTCCTATTGTATCCTTTCCTTGTGTGAAGAGAAGTATGAAAGAAGAAGAAGAGAATCAGAAGGACTTATGTGGATTTCCTGAGTTATGGTGTCGACCAAGTCGACAGTAGAAACAAACCACGGTTTCCTTTGTTAATTTGTTTATTATATTGTGTTATTTTTCATTTACAGTAATTGTATAAAGTGTAACATAATCGTGTTAAGAGAACATTTGGTCTCTAGTGAGAAGTAATCAAGTAACGTATGTATTGTGGTTACTTATGTATTGTGGTTACCTTAAGTAAAGACATTCTCTAAAAGTGCACCTTCAGAGACTGACAACCTATTTTGTGTGTGGGTTAGTTACTTAAGAGTGTGGGTACCACAAATAATTGTATATAGTAATAATTCATAATAAGTATCAACAGAATACTTAGTAACAAAAGAACTTTTCTTTATGTCATTTGGAAATAATGATCAACAAGGAGACCACTGGTGAGTTTGTGTATTTGTAGACGCCTTGCTACTTATTGATTTTTATCATATATATATATATATATATATATATATATATATATATATATATATATATATATATATATATATATATCTGCTCTTTCTGCTACTCTTTGCTATATATATAAGGGATGTACCGGAACCAGAATTTTTGGTTCCGGCCGGAACCTTGAAAAAGTTCCGGCCGGAAGTTCCGGCCGGAACCGGAACTTTTCGACTTCAGCTACACCTTACATAAGCTGCGTTTCCAGAAGCCCGACTGCAGCCCGGGCGGGCACACAGGCGCACATGCATCGTTTCCCTTCTACGTCACGTAAACGTTACAGTCAGGCGCCCGTTGTTAAATCCTCGATTTCGAGAATTAATAAACGGGCGGGCTGCGAAGAAGATACTTTGTTTACAAACAAATCTTTTTACAAAACATGTGTCGAATGGCTTGCCAAAATTTTTAATATTAGTTAACTTTTATATTAAAGGATACTAATATATCGTATCATTTCATAAAATAGATACATATAAGTATAAGAGTATTGCTTACAATTGCCAGCTGATCCGACGGGCGTGCTCGGCCGTTTCCAGGTACTAAAATTTCCTGTTCTCTGATTGGTTAATGTAATTTTTTCCAATTCGAAGCGTTTCCAGTCGATTTTGCACACGGGCTGCACTCGGGCTTCTGGAACGCAGCTATTTTCTACTTAAAACTTGTCTGATTAACAAGTGGAGTCTCTCTAGAAGTATCTGTCATCTTGTCATATCCATACTGTGAGCTCTTAATTCTGCAAGCCAAAATTTGGATAAGCGGATCAATAAATTTATTAAGTAAAAAGGAATATACTATAGCTGCGTTTCCGAAACCCGAGTGCGGCTTCATGTCGACCAACTTTGCTCGAAAACAAAACCCATTAATATTTGAGCTGGCTGGTACCTGGAAACGGCCAGACAGCGTCAGCTGGCAGTGTAAACTCTTCTCTTACTTATCGTAGGCGGATACAGGGGGGGCGGGGCCTTGTCCTACAATCTTGGCGAAATAAAAAAATGAACCTTATATTTTTACCAGACGACGTTTTAAGGGTTTATTAGTGGAAAAACTGAAAAAGATACATCAATCGATAGATAATGGAAATTAGTAATTATTAATTACAAACGTATTATAAATATTATATATATAGCTATATATATATATATATATATATATATATATATATATATATATATATATATACATATATATATATATATATATATATATATATATATATATATATATATATATTTCACTATATATATACATATATATATATATGCTGCTACTCTATTATATCACTCAACCTTTGCCACCCCTAAATGAAATCCTGCCTACGCCCATGACTCTTATACTTATATGTACATCTATTTTATGAAATGATACGATATATTAGTATCCTTAATATAAAGTTAACTAATAATAAAGAGTGGCGGAAGCCATTTCGGCATATTTTAACAAAAAGATTTGTTTGGCAACTGAAGTGTTCTTCCGCACAGCCCGCCGTTATTCGAAATCGAGGACTGTAACGAGCACCATTTGTTTATTACGTGACATCGAAGATGCGCAAACCCGAATCATGAAAAACTGTGCCCGCGCCGGAGCTGCAGTCAGAAACTCTGAAAACACAACTTTTTATAAAGTTCTACGGGTCTTCAAAGTTTAAAAAGCTGTTTTCGGAAGCGGGTAACGTGTTTGAGGATAAGAGATGACGTTTAACTCCACAACATGGAGAGCAACTTATTTTCCTACACCACATTTCAAAATTCAAATAAATTCATTTTAAGTAAGAAAATTATGGAATCTTGTTTTAAAAATTTTAAAAAATTTTGCTTAAACAGTTTAGTTAATATTTTGTTTTGTAGTAGTTTCTACTTTAAAGTTAATTTCTTTTAATAATAATAATAATAATAATAATAATAATAATAATAATAATAATAATAATAATAATAATAATAATAATAATAATAATAATAATAATAATATTTTTATTTATCCCCAGGTCTAGATTCTAAAGCAGGATTGGCACAAAAAGATCAAATATTTAAATCATTTGATTTTTACTTTTTTTTTATTAAAAAATCATGATTTATTTTATTTTATTTTTTAGACCACTTTTTTTCTAGCTATTACCTAATTAATGATAAGTATATTTCATCTACATAATAAGTAAATTCATCAATGTTGTTTCAAGTCATTTTTAATAAAAAAATAAATAAAATTAGAGTACTCAGATATTATACAATATATATATATATATATATATATATATATATATATATATATATATATATATATATATATATATATATATATATATATATATATATATATATATATATATATATATATATATATATATATATATATATCTCTCTTTCAGATATGTTTTTATATATTTATTTAAATTACATTTAAGCTACAGAATTGTTTTTATCAAGCTGAATAAGCGTTGGCAAAATAATGGCTATTAACTAATTTTATAAAATAATAATAAAAAAGCAATTTGTGTCTAAAAATAAAAATAAATAAAAAATCTCAAAAAAATCAAAAATATCCCCAACCTCGTCCTAGAGTATTAATTAAAGCTACCCGTGAGTGTGAAAATATTGTTTCATATTTAAAGTTTTCGAAAGTATAGAGTCAAAGGTCATTTTATCATGATATTTGTTCACATACAGTCGTCCCTCGTAGAACGCATTCTTATAGAACGCGATCTTGTTATACCGAGGTAGCAAAAAGATAAGAAAAATTAAAATTACAAAATTACAAAAATAAAATTAAAATTCTGTAATATGTTAAAAAGATAAAAATTAAAATTAAAATTGCAAAAAATAAAATAAAAATAATACATACATATGTTAAGATAATGGAAATGAAAAGAAAAAAAAAGAAATATTTGGTGAGCTAAAAAGGCAAAAGCGTCAATTACCGATAACGATGTATTTCTCAAAAAAGCAGCCAATACAACCTACAGATTCTGGACTGCCTTCATCTCTTATACCTCCAACTTCATTTACAATTTGAAAGAAACTATTTTTGTGCTCAATTGGCTAAACTTTAAAATTTTATATTACAGTCCTCAGGCTATTTAATTAAATATATCTATCCACTCTTAATCCAATTTCCCCATTCTTAATTTTGTGTATGCTTTTCATTTAAAAAAGCAACATAAAAAAATATTTGCTCATTTTAAGATATGTAGAGTACTGTACTGTAATGTAATAAATATCCTACTAATTAACTAGTCAATAAAATATGCTTATATACTGTTCTGTAAATAACATCGTATCTGCAAATTTATTCAATTATTATTATTAGGGATAAGTAAAATACTGCTGCTATTTTATTCACCTTATCCAAAGGTAAAAATTTTAAAATTAATGATTTTTGGGGGTTTAAAGTTATAAGCGATATCGCCTATAACGCGGGGGCTCAGGAACCTAACCCCCGGGTTCTACGAGGGACGACTGTATATCAATTTTTCAATATTATTTTTTTATGCATAATCATAACTGTGTAAATGACAAATCCAATTACTGAATTTTATTAAGAAAGACATTTGAAAAAGTAGAAAGTTCGGTTGGTTCGGCGGAACCAAGCTAGTTCAGGCCGGAACCGGAACTTCAAAAAAATCGAGGTTCCGGCCGGAAGTTCGGCCCGAAGGCTGGGGTGGCATACATCCCTATTATATATATATATATATATATATATATATATATATATATATATATATATATATATATATATATATATATATATAACAATAATAACTATATATATATAATATATATATATATATATATATATATATATATATATATATATAGGTATATATATATATATATATATATATATATATATATATATATATATAACATATAACGCATATAATAATATATATGTATAATATACTTAACTATAATATATATGTAACAATAATACTTCTTAATATATATATAATAGCAATAACTAATATATACACATATATATATCAGAGCTGGGCATTGCGCCACCAGTTGTGCCTATGCGCCTATGGCGCACTATCAATTTAATAGGCGCAAAGGAGCATAGGCGCAAATTTTTTAAAAGGCGGACTAAGCAAAGGCGCACAGCCAATTCTCTGCGCCTATGAACAGGAACAAATAATTTTTTTTACCCTTTAAAAGTTAGAACTTAGAAGCTTGGCAAACTTGTATCATTCTAAAAACCAGTGTAAAACTTATATATATATATATATATATATATATATATATATATATATATATATATATATATATATACTTGTTCTATATATATATATATATATATATATATATATATATATATATATATATATATATATATATATATATATATATATATATATATATATATATATATATATATATATCACTTCTTCCCATCCAAATGCTGAGATCATCTATTTAGGTGATTTCAACGTTCATCACACTGAGTGGTTGGGCTCCTCTCATACTGATGCAGGAGGGGAGGAGGCCAAAACATTCAATATTCTCAACGATCTGGAACAGTTAATTAAAGAACCTACACACATACCAGATCGTCCTAACCAATTCTTGAACACGCTTGATTTATGTTTCACCACTACTTCTTCTCGATATAAATACACCATTTTCCCTCCTATCGGTAACTCTGACCACAATCTTGTAGCTCTTAATTTTAAAACTTTTTCTCCAGCAGCTCCACCATACCCCAAACGTACTTTCTGGCACTTTAATCGGGCTAATTGGGGGGCGTTGCGTCGTTTCTTTGCAAACTATGCTTGGAGTGAATCTTGCTTTGACTCGGAGGACGCTTCGGTCACCGCTGAAAAGGTAGGGGCCGTAATCGTCGAGGGTATGAGCGGGTTCATTTCATCTTCAACTAAATCTTTTTCTCCACAATCCGTGGTTCGATGGAGAATGTTCTCGCTCCATTCAGGAGAGAGACATTGCGTATCGGGCATGGAAAAACTCTCGTTCTTCTATCACTCTTACTAATTTCCATTCTGCTCGGAATCGTTGCAGGGCTATTATTCGACAGGCTAAGCGCGCTTTCACTAAAAGAAAGTGCGACAACCTACTTTGCTCTCCTACTGATAAAAATTTCTGGCCTCTTGCCAAAAGCATCTCTAACAACTTTTGTAAATCTGCCTTTCCTCCACTTATTCGCTCTGACGGTTCTGTAGCTAACTCTCCTACTGAAAAGGCTAATCTCTTTGGCCTCCTTTTTTCATCTAATTCTACCCTGGACGATTCCGGCATCCCTCCTCCTGCTTCTTCTCCTCTCAGGTTTCCTATGCCTCTTCCCGTGATTACGCATGATCGGGTGTAGGATTCTGAGATCTATATGTAGTGTCCAGGAAGGCTAGTGGCCGGATGGCATTCCTCCCGTGTTTTGAGGGAGTGTGCTTTCGAGCTGGCCCCTGTCCTCGTTCAACTCTACTCTCTATGCCTTAATACTAGTACATTTCCTCAGTGCTGGAAGCGCGCATATGTTCAACCAATCCCGAAAAGGGCAGCCGCTCTGATCTTTCCAACTATCGTCCTATAGCTCTCACTTGTATTCTATCTAAGATCTTTGAAACTCTTCTTAACTCTCATTTCCTGGATCATCTGGAGTCTCATTCCCACTTCTTTCCCAGATCTAGTATGGCATAAACTCAAAATCAACTGGTGACATACTATCCTATCTAACTGATTTATGGTCTTCTGCCCTTAAGGACTATGGGGAGTCTTGTGTGGTGGCGCTCGAAATATCAAAGGCTTTTGATCGGGTATGGCATGCGTCACTTTACTCTCTAAGCCTCTTCCTTTGGGTTTCCTCCTTCTCTTTGCTTCCTCTTGTCAAGTTTTCTCTCAGGTCGCTCCATATCAGCACGTTGACGGAGCGACTTATTTCCTCTTTACTATTAATTGCGGTGTTCCTCAAAGTTCGGTTCATTTCCCAACTTTAATCTTTTAATCAACGATTTTCTCAGCTGTACTTCTAACTCTGTTCACTCTTATTGATGACTCAACTCTCCATTCTTCCACTCAATTCAAATCTGCACCCTCTTTTGCATCTAGAGTTGCTCTCAACTTCAGCTTTCTGATTCTATTCTTTTGACCTGGATGGGTTTCCAGGTGAGACACTTCACAACTGTGAGAATTCAACTCTTTGAGAAACTCAACTAGCACATGCCCTCTCAAAAACACCTCTAACTTTATTTTTTTAGACGGTTCCTAAGTCTCACCTGTTAAACAACATAAACATTCTTGGTCTGAACATAAACAAAAATTATCTTGAAACCCTCATATCTAGCAGTTGCTAAAATTGGCCCCAAAGAAGCTGATATACTGTTCAAGGTTAAGACTTTTTCTTCTGCTAGCTTCTCCAGTTATATGAAGCAGTATGAAGCCCTTGTTTGGAGTACTGTTCTCACATCTGGGGGGCTCCGGCTCCACCCTTCGTTGGATAGAGTTGAGTCTAAAGATAAGAAACTTATAAACTGTCAACTATTTTCTATCTCTCTTGACCCTATCTCTGCGACGTGGCGTTGGCGCACTATCTCTTTTCTATAGGTACCACAGCGGTAGATGCTCAGGGGAGTTGGCCACTCGCATTCCCACCATCATTGTATCACCCTCATAATACAAAGGGTGCCATGCTCTCGCATGAATTTTGCGTGAGCATTGAAAATCCCAGATTCGTTCGTTGTGGTGCCTCCTTCTTTCCAGCCACTTCTGTTCTGTGGAACTCCTTGCCATCTTCTGTTTTTCCTACTGTATTTTTTCTTCCTCTCTTTAAAACCCACGTCTGCGCTCACCTGAAATATTTGCCCTAGGTTTGGGCTTAGGTGGAGCTTTCAGTATTTTATTTCTGCTCCTCCTTGAAAAGGGCCCAGCACGAGAGTGGTGTAATCTGTAAAAAAAAAAAAAAAAAAAAAAAAAAAAAAAATATATAAATATATATATATATATATATATATATATATATATATATATATATATATATATATATATATATATATATATATATTTTTATATTTTTTATATATATATATATATATATAAACTTGTATCATTCTAAAAACCAGTGTAAAACTTATATATATATATATATATATATATATATAACTAGTTCAGTAGTTCTTAACTACAAATAAATTGGCAACTATGGCTCTGAAAATTTTCAACTTCTTCAGCGCTCGTGCTGAACCTCCTGGGGGAAAACATGGACCACAAGGACATGGAGGAGGAAGAGGACGTGTAGATATTAGTTTACGGTGTTTTAATTACAAAAATTAATAAATGTGTTTTTCTTCCTTATAAAAGCATGCTTTTATTATCGCACTAAAGTTTACTTTGCAAATAAATTTAGCAAACAGCCACCGGCCGGCGAAAAGTCGCAGGCGCAAAGGCGAATAGGTGCTGATGTGACAAAAATATAGGCACATAGGCGCTAGGCGCACTAGGTCCGGCGGCATAGGGCAAGAAACGCAGGCGCACAAAAAAAATATACGCGCGCCCAGCTCTTATATATATATATATATATATATATATATATATATATATATATATATATATATATATATATATAGAACATAGTAGAGGTTTCGGTATGTATATATATATATATACTCTTAACTTGTATTTATATTTATATATCTATATACTTTCTTCTTCTAACTATAAATCGTTTATATATATATATATATATATATATATATATATATATATCTTTCTTTCTTCACCTTCCTCTTTGCCCCAAGATTGGGGGTAAGGTGCTGTACAAGCATCGGAAAAAAAGCAGTAGGAGAACATGACAAACGTCGAAGAAAGCCCAGCTTACCGCCCCCTCTGTACCATTAGTTAGTGAGAGCTCGTCTAGTCAGAAAATCCAACCTAGAGCATCATGGGACCGCGACGGACCTCACTATGGTAAATCGTCAATGTAAGGGTTTCATCCCCTGGCCCAGGTGGACGCCACAACCATGCCCCCATACAAAAACCCCGCCATTCTCTCCTATCATGCACCTTTATTCTCGCCTCTGCCAAACTCACATTTCTCTCCTTCAGACATTCGTTCACAGGCTCAATCCACTTTCTCTTCGGTCTCCCAGCCGGTCGGTTCCCAACACACTCACCACTATACATCCGCTTAACCACCGACTATCACTCATCCTTTCCACATGACCAAACCATCTCAACATACTTTCATTTATTCTCTCATTTACCCCTTTCTTCACACCACACAGCTCTCTAATACGTTCATTCCCTCACTTTACCAATTTTCTCACACCTAGCACACCCCTAAGATTGTCCATCTGAACACATTGAACTTTAGATCTATACTTCTTATTCCAGACCATAGTCTCACTACCATACAATAACACAGGTAACAACATACCCTCATGTAAGACCCTAGCACACTCAAGACTTAGTCCCTTTGCATTCCCATGATTTAATTGCCAGCCACCTTCCTGCCATTCTCACTTTCACACTACACTCTGCATCGTCAGTTCCTCTTCTCATCCAACATATACCCTAAATATTTAAACTCAGACACTTGTTCCAGCTGCTCACCATCTAACATAACTTCACACTGAGGACTGTCCTCACTCACAACCATAACCTTACTCTTATCTACGTTTACTTTCAAGCCCCTCCTTTTTACACACCCTACCAAAATCTCTCTATAATCCTCTCAAACTCTCTTCCATTCTCCATCACAAACCAAATCATCTGCATATAATAGGTAGGGCACCCTCCACTCATCTCCATTCTCCATCATTCTAACACCATTTCCTGCCATCCCCACCTCGAATTCTTTCATAACCCCATCCATATACAAATTGAATAACCAAGGAGACATAACACAACCCTGTCTTACTCAGCTATTAATCCTAAACCAATCACCATTGACACCATTTATTCTTACACACGCTTCACTATCGTCATCCATACTTTTGATTCCATTCAGAAGCCTACCACCAACACCATATATCACTAATACCTGCCATAAAGCTTCCCTATTAACTCTATCATACGCCTGTTGTAAATCCAAAAAACCTAAATATAATTTATTCTTCTTCTCCCTCATTTTCTCAATCATTTGTTTCAATGTAAAGATTTGATCCACACATCCTCTACCACTCCTAAACGCACCTTGTTCTCCACCAATCAGTCCCTCAGTCACTCGACGCACTCTTTCGACCAAAATACCAGCATATACCTTCCCTACAACACTCAATAAACTTATTCCTCTATAATTTCTACAGTTCCCCTTTTCTCCCTTACCCTTATATAAGGGTACTATTACCGCTCTCCTCCAATCCCTTGGAACTATACCCTCCATAAACGCTTTATTACACAACTTCCAAATCCAATCAATCACCATCTCGCCTCCGCTCTTGATCATTTCCCTAGTAATTTCATCTATACCTGCAGATTTACCATTCTTCAACTTTCTCACTCTACCCATTACCTCCTCCCTAACAATATATATATACCCTATATATATATATATATATATATATATATATATATATATATATATATATATATATATATATATATATATATATATATATATATATATATATATATATATATACTTTTATCTTTCTTCACCTTATATATATATATATATATATATATATATATAACTATACCGATATATATATATATACCTAATATATATATATATAAAGCACATTGAAAGGAAATTTTTATAATAATAATAATAATAATAATAATAATAATAATAATAATAATAATAATAATAATAATAATAATAATAATAATAATTAATCAATGAAAATGAAAAGTATTTATTAATGGAAATGAGGAGACATGTTTGTGGTCCGTAGCGATTTCTTAGGTCAAGTGGCTGTTCCTCATATATGTATAAAATATTTAGACCAGGGACTTAAATGTAAGGTTTCCAAGTTTGCAGATGATAAAAAATTGGCTACCTCAGTAAGAAATAATGATGGATGTATAAATATTTAAAATCTAAGGAGGGAGCTGTAATCATTGATGGGATGAGCAGGTTCATTCCTTCTTCAACTAAATCTTTCTCTCCTTATAATCCATGATTCGATCATGCTTGTTCTCTGGCCATTCAGGCTAGAGAGAGTGCATATCGGGGTGGAAAATTTTTTGTTCTCCTATCATTCTTGCTAATTTTCATTCAGCTAGAAATCGTTGCAGGGATACTCTTCGACGAGCAAAGAGGGCTTTCATCAAATGAAAGTGCGCTAACCTCCTTGGTTCTCCTACTGACAAATCTTTCTGGCCTCTTGCCAAAAACATTTCAAGCAACTTCTGTAAATCTGCCTTTCCTCCTCTTATTCGATCTGATGATTCTGTTGCTAATTCTTCAACTGAAAAGGCCAATCTCTTCGGCCTCCTATTTTCATCTAACTCAACCCTGGACGATTCTGGCATTCCTCTTCCTACTCCTTCTCCTCTCAGGTGTCCTATGCCTTTGCCTGTGATTACATTTGATCGGGTGCATGGGCCCCTGAAATCTATGAATGTTAGAAAAACGGGTGGCACAGATGGCATTCCTTCCCGAGTTTTGAGGAAGTGTGCTTCCGTGCTATCTCCGCCCGTCATTCAACTATACTCTCTCTGTCTCAATACTAGCATTTTCCCTCAGTGTTGGAAGCTCGCACATGCCCAACCTATTCCGAAAAAAGGAAGCCGCTCTAATAATTCTAACTATCGCCCTATAGCTCTCACTTGTATTCTATCTAAGATCTTTGAAACCCTTCTCAATTCTCACTTCTTAGATCATCTGGAAACTCGTTCTGATCACCAGAACAGTTTTCGGCGCTCAAGGTCTACTGGCGATATACTTTCCTATCTAACCAATATATGGTTTTTCCCTCTTAGGAACTACAGGGAGACTTGAGTGGTGGCACTCGACATATAAAAAGCATTTGACTGAGTATGGCACGCGTCACTGATCTCCAAGCCCCACTCCTTTGGGTTTCCTCCTTCTCTTTGCTTACTTATGTCTTTCTTTCAAATCGCTCAATGTTGGCTGTTGTTGATGGGGCGATTTCTTCTTCATTTTCTGTCAATAGTGGTGTTCCTCAGGGTTCTGTCTTATCTCCTACTTTATTTCCACTTTTCATTAATGATCCTCTCACCTGCACCTCTAACTCTATACACTCATATGCCGATGACTTGACCCTTCATTCTTCAACTCATATCAATTCTGTTTCCTCTTTTACTTCTAGAATTGCCTCTCATCATAATCTTTCCGACTCTATTCTTGCTGATTTGGATAGAATTTCCGGATGAGGTTGTCTCAACCTTGTGAAATTCAATTCTTTAAAAATCCAACTTCTACAAATCTCCTTCTCCAAAGCACCTTCTAACTTTCCTATCTCTTTCGACGGTTCTCTCATATCTCCTGTTGACAATATAAACATCCTTGGCCTTAACATAAACAAAAAAAGTCTTGGAAACCTCACATGACAACGGTTGCTAATGTGGCCTCAAAGAAACTGGAAGTTCTGTTTAGACCTACTATTTTTCCTCTTCTCAGTTGCTCCAGCTATACAAGGGTCTCATCCGCCCATGTATGAAATACTGCTCTAATATCTGGTTTCACCCGGCTTTTGGACAGGGTCGATTCAAAGGCCAAAAGGCTTATAAACTGTTCTGTACTTTCCAGTTCACTTGACCCTCTATCTTTGTGGCGCGATGTTGGTGCTTTATCTCTATCCTATAGGTACCGCAGCGGCAGGTGCTCGAGGGAACTTATCACTCGTGTACCACCACCTTTACGACGCCCTCATAGCACAAAGGGTGCTGTATCTGCGCACGAGTTTTGTGTTGACATTGGTAACTCCAGTCTAGTTTGCTGTGGTGCTTCCTTCTTTCCCACCACCTCTGTTCTGTGGAATTATCTTCCATCTTCTGTGTTTCCTGCTGAGTTTAATATCCTCACTTTAAATCTTGCGTCTGTGCTTATATGCGTAATTTGCGCTAGAGAGTGAACTTTTGAGAGTACTACACCCCCTCCTTGAATAGGGCTCTGCCCGTGAGTGGTGGTGACAACTGTAAAAAAAAAAATCCTTAGGTGGGCAGATATGTGGCAAATGAACTGAATCTCCTACTCACCCCATCCAAAACATCATTCAGATTATCCCAAAAAATCGCACTCTTCAACATTACCCTCAGATGGACCATATGTTGCAACCACACAAATTTTGACCTTTTCAAACTTAAATTTAACCTTTAGAATTCTAGTACTCACACACACAAAATCTACCATAGCTCTCTACCACAAGTCACTCATCAGAATTGCAAATCCTTCCATCCCCCTCTCATTCCTTTCCACACCAACACAAACACATTTCACACCACACCACTCATTTTGTTTCAGTCACAGCGAGCAAATCAAATTTGCCCTTTCTAAACACATCCATCACCTCTCTCTCCTCTTCTCCTCAACATTTATTCCTCTGACATTCCATGTACCCATACGATTCATACAATTTTACCAAAAGATAGGTCTCTTACGGTGATCACGACCTTCTCCGAGGCATGCATTAGCATTCCTGGCAAAAGATAAGTGGTAGTGGGTAGCCAGCCCAACTACCACTGTCCCTTAGTCGCCTTTACGACACGCAGAACTGTCGATGTGGGCAATTTTTTTCTCCCCACACATAGGGATATAAGGGATAGGGATGTCTGTAAAGTGTTGTCTAGAAGAGGGGTATGGATATAAGTATGTGTATATGATATGTGGATAAAATGTGGTGTCTCTAAGATGTTGTCTGGAGGATGAGTGTGGATATGAATGCAGAACAGAAAGGCGAACCATTAGGCACTGGAATACCATAAGCAAAATATATATATATATATATATATATATATATATATATATATATATATATATATATATTTTCTTATTTCTTTTTCTGTGCTATATATATATATATATATATATATATATATATATATATATATATATATATATATATATGTAGAGGTGTCTACATTTGCTCCTGTTACACAAGTGTACCCGACGGTGAGGTACCTCTCTCCGCTCTTTCTTGGAGATATGAAGTTCGAAGAATTGAAGATTACGAAGGTCAATTTATGGAAAATTACGTAGATGTTAGGTTTGTGATGTTCAAAGATAGTGGTTTGAATGTCTAGTCAGCACAGCAACCACCTGACACCATCAGGGGTAATACGGAGCAGGTTAGGTTTTCTCCGTAACGGAGGAAGTTAGTCTTCAGGACTCCGTAGGCCTGCTGACTTGAATGACTATTCGAGGAGGATTGTGACGGTTGATAACATATAAAAATGTTGATACTAAGCTAATTTCCCGGAGCTTTCTCGAAGGTTAACCCGATAGAGGTCTCGAAGATTAAGAGTAATAATATCAATAAAGCATCAATATGAAGGATAGTGACACTCCATAAAAAAAGTTTTATCTTTACTAAAATCGCTCAGAATATATGGTGGGAGGTCTGACAAAAGTTAATATTTACCACAGTCCTACCCCAACAATATATAAATAAAGATTATGATTAAATAGAATCAGTTAATACACCTTGGAGAGCAAGTTAAAGGTTCCAATGTGTAAAATATGTACACGAGCACAGACAGCTCTAGGATCAGATACGAGAGTGGAAACCGAACGCTTCCAAATATTGCTCATGCATAAAATCAAGGGAATAAGAAATCCAGACTCAACAATTGTGAATAGATGATGACTTAACTGAATTTGACTGGGGGAATGGTTCCAAGTTGACAAGTAGGATTTAGGATGATCACTACTATGATAGGATACGATGAAGGGAAAAGACTCAGGATGAATCCCGACGCGACAATTGGCACGAGGCAAGATTCAGGAAGAATCAAAACCTCGAAACAACTCCACGAAGAAAGACTCAGGATGAATCTCAGCCTTATAATCGCACTAAGAAGAAGAATTCAGGATCTTGGTCCAAAATTAGAATGGAGTCCAAAATTAGAAGCAGCCCAAAATTTGAAGAAGGATTCAGGTTTGAATCCCACAATAGAACCCTGTTAAATAACAGTAATTGGTATTTGGATTTTACTATTTATATCTGACAACTAAGGTACAACAATATAAATCTATGTATGATAAGAAACCTACCCTGATATATCCACGAGGGGTTTCTTAAATGGGACTAATGATGTCAATATGGCCTTCTAAGGACAAGACAGTAAACTGGAACAAATACCAAGTTTACTATCTTAATATCAATACAATATCCTTATTAAAATTATAATCATAAGCTTAAATAAGGTGGTAAATTATATCACTAACCTTGAAACCAGCTAAATATGCTTTACAATTTCGTCAAGGTGTGATATTTGAGCACTACTATGGATATAACCTCTGTGCTTCTGGCTATGTTTTTTTATTAGTTTTTTTATTTATCAATTATACAATATTAACATACAAGAGATACTAGAAGGAAGAAATACTGGTATAGTATCTATAAATGTTATAAGGGTTTTCAATAATTGAAGACATATAATAAATAATATAAAGTATTACAGCCTGGATCAGAAATGGTAAAACATTTCCAGACTGTATTATAAAAAACATTTTCGAGAATAAACATCACCAGAATAAGATAGCGAATTGCCAATTGACACCATGGATGCATGATCAATATCTCCCTTATATATATATATATATATATATATGTGCTATGTAAATACCTATAGCCTTAACTTGATAATAATATATAGTAATAATAATATGTATGTATAATAACCAGCACAACATATGTATATATA
Source organism: Trachelipus rathkii (assembly GCA_015478945.1). NCBI lineage: Eukaryota > Metazoa > Arthropoda > Malacostraca > Isopoda > Trachelipodidae > Trachelipus > Trachelipus rathkii. The sequence goes on from JABUQX010086593.1 coordinate 18,073, forward strand.
TATGTATATAATAATACCTTTGTATATATGTATATATATATATATGTATATATAGTATGTATATGTGTATGCTATATAACCAATAATAATATATGTATATATATATATATGTATAATATATATATCTACTATATGTATATGTATATATATATATATATATATATATATATATATATATATATATATATATATATATATATATATATACTATATACTATATATATATAATATATATATATATATATATAATAACCAATAATATATATATATATATATATATATATATATATATATATATATATATATATATATGTATATATGCTATATATATATACTATTATTATTATTATTATTATTATTATTATTATTATTATTATTATTATTATTATTATTATTATTATTATTGTGTGAGTTTAATAATATTAATTAGTTTATAGTTCAATTTCACCAATTAAATCAAGCAAAATAATAGGCAAAAATTGATGATGAAAATTGAAAAATATGCCAAGCTTTGCAGATGACTTGATGATTAATCATCCCATCACTAATATATATATACGGTATATATATATATACGGTATATATATTATATATATATCAAAAAAATATAAACAATATATATATATATATATATATATATATATATATATATATATATATATATATATATATATATATATATATATATATATATATATATATATATATATATTAAAGTGGTATTACAGTTTTCTTATTTTTCAGAGTATTTATGATGGAAATGATTTTTGATACACAAGAGTATCTATTTTGTTGAATAAATCTTTTTCATATTCAAAAAGAGTATTTATAATCAAGTGAATAAAAGTGAATAAATATAAAAAGTTGACACTTTGTTAGATAAACATAAAATAAATAACTCATAAAAATTTGTGACTTTCTTAAATAAACATAGGAGTATTTTTGTTCGTTCAAAGTGAAAAGTGACAAACTATTTGAATAAGAGTATTGTTTTGGGCCAAACCCAAAAACAGAAATAAGAAGAAACATTATTGGAATATATAAGAAGATTAATACAATTATTTAAAAGAACTAAAAGATCGTAGTACATAATTGAGAAGAATAGTACATATTCATTGACCATAAAAGAAAGAGAAACGATAACAAATTTCAAGATATTATAAATAACAGAAAAGAGGACATACTGAAGTTGATATTAACTCCAAGACCAGTACCAAATTTGAAGAAGCTTAATTCCCCTAACAAGGGTTAGTTAGATATTGAAGTTTTGTTAAATAATGAAATAAATGCACAATTTTATTTATATTGATTAAAAAGGATTTTTCAAACTTGGCCTGATCACTGTTATTTTTAACAGGGACCAGGTTTAGGAGCTCAAGTTTAAGAAGTGTGGAAGCTACACCATTTATCAACAATTCAAAGTCGGATATCAACACTTCAAATTAATCCAGAGTGGATTCCGGAAAGCAAACTACATTTGACATTTTAATTATTATTTGTAACCGTGATCATTGTTACTATTAACAACAATACAAGAGACCAAGAATTGCCAACATTGGCAATTATCAGTGTTGAATAATTCTCTAAATAAAAATATTTAATCATTAAACAAACCAGAAGCTGTTTGTTTACAAATTGAAGGTGGTGGGTTCCCTAATCTTACTAACCTCACTAACCAGGAAGGTGAAGGTATGTGGAGTTTTATTTAAGTTTATTTTATATTAAATTCTAAAGTCATAAACATTAAATTATTAAGTTATTAATATTAAATTATAAATTATTGCGTTTTTGTAATAAAATATAAACAATTTTAATTGTCCCCTAAATATCTAAAATATTATTGAATTAATCAGTTAGTTAGTTAGTTAGATTTTCCTTAAGTATAAAATTTTTATCAATTATTAAATTATTTATTATTAAATATAATAATTTATGTAAATACTTACGCATGTCTTACTTATGTTAATATAGTCTTAAATGTTCACATCCTTCTTTTAAAACCCTGCATTGCGCTTTTGCATTACTGGCTTGCGATTTAAAATTTTTGTGTAAGTAATTACTGTTCTTTTTCCCAATAGCACCATCCCTTTTATTATGCACCATTCTTTCCTGGATTATTTTTAATTCCAGTTTCAGTGGACGAATGTGTCCAATTCTACACGCAGCAGGACCCTTTTGGTCTGAAGCAATTGTCTTGCAATTTCAATAGAAGAGAGGTCATTTCTTCCTTCCTTAAACGAATACCAAGACAATAAGAAAAGCTTAGATAGGTTAGTCCCTTCTTATTCCCTTTTCTTATTTTATTGCCAGCACCATAATATAAATGGTAGCAGAGCGTAGTTCGCTGCGTCTCTTTTGGCCATTCTTCGTTCACTGTTTCAGTGAACATACCCTTTAAATCAAAAACACTTGTCGCAAGCCTCAAATATACATCCTTCTATACACTTATTCTCTTACCTTTCACTGTTCCTCTTTTCTCCCTTCCCTTGTCCTTTCCCGTATTGGTTAAATATAACCAGTTCGAACTAATATAACATAATGCCGGAAGAAAAGACAGAAGAGGTGACAGGAGCAGATAATCCATCAGGAAATGAGTCAAGCAACAATGATATAAGTAATGAAACAGTACAACAAGTATTAAAGCAAAATGCAGAAATGATGAAACTTATGAAATCCATGGTGGACGCATTAACAGTGAATCGACCTATTAAGGTCATGCCACCGGGAAAATACAGGAAAGGCAGTGGAGAAACGCTAGTCCAATTTCTTGACAGATTTGAAAATTATTGTGAAAAAATGTACCCTGGATCAATAGAGGGGCAGTTGCCATTATTGGGATCCCATTTGGAAGGACCCATCTTAAATGTATATAAAACAATAGCAACTAATACTTTCAGTTACGAAGATGTAAAAATCAAACTCCTTCAATGGTATAAAGATGAGATAGTCCGAGAGCAGAAAACTGAACTAGAAAAATTCATGGAAGCCACTCTTGAAGATGATGAGTCGGCAGCAGTATATGCCTTGAGATTGGAGGGTTTGGCTCAGAGAGCTTTCCCTGATTCTGATATTCGAGGAATGAAACTAGTTAGAAAACGTTTCTTGGAGAGTATTCCGCATAATATAAAAGTTCAAGTAGAGGCTACATTGGATACAGTAGAGTCCACAATGGGTGTTCAGGTCCCTTGGGAGCGCTTAGTGACTATGGTGGAAACAAATCTGTTTTAACAAATAACAGCCGAAAAAAGGAACCTGAAGTTATTGATCTCACAAACATTACACCTATTAATATGGTGGCCGCTTCTCAACAAAATAATTGTTGTTGCCAAAAACAATCAACTTATAGGGTTTCATCCCCGAACATACCAGCAGAGAGAAGAACAAATCAGGGGGCTATACCAAAACAACCCAAAACAACCTACTAGGAATAATGCACAGAGACAACCTGAGTGGCCACAAAGATCAAAAGAATGGACCCCCACTAGAAAGTGGTCAGATAATCCCTCAAGAAAGAATAATCCTGAGCAGTACTGTCAGTTTTGCAAGAAACCAGGACACACAGTGAGGGAATGTCGTGCTAGGCCTTTCTGCCAACATTGCGGAAAGCGAGGACACACGTTCGATAACTGCTACAGTGCAAAGAATAAATGTTTGAGATGCCAGGAAGAAGGACATGTAGTTCAGGACTGCCCTACTAGAGGTAATGTGCGACTATGTTGTCCCTTTTGTGGAGGAGAACATTTGGGGCAGGATTGTACAACTGCTAAGAAGGGAAACTAGGTCACTCTGATGTGGAAGACCGCACATCAGAGTCAGAAGAAAAAAATTCGGATTTAGAACTTGTAATCCCTTGTCCAATAGAGAATATAGAGGGTCAAGCATATCCTGAGCGGTCTCAGGAAGAAAGGACTCCAATAACAAATACTGATCAATTTGGTAAAGAAACTGACCAACAAATCATGATGGAAGAAAATCAACTAGAGAACATTCCTAAGGCTAAAGAAAATGAACAGGATGAAAAGATTGACCAAAGTGAAATAATAGGTATACATATTACCTCCACAACAATAGAAACATTATTACTTAATGTAAACATCAGGGGGCAACCCGAAATAATTAATGTGAGAGCTTTTGTGGATACAGGAGCTAGTATAAGTTTAATATCTGCTAGTTTGTTTGAAAAATTGGATCACAGAAAATACCCATTACATGAGACACCATTCAAACGAGTGTCCGGAATAGGACAAGTACTTTTCCCTGTAATGGGAGCAGTTACCCTTTCATTAGAATTTTCACCTACTTATTACACCAAAGCAAGTACCTTTGTAATAATTCCTGATGGAATCACTGAATATGAGCTAGTTATTGGGTATGACATATTGCGGGAAGAACATCTATTGCCTGACCCCCATAATGGTGAATTGGTCCTACGACGAGAAAATATGGTGACACCAGTTTCTACGGATGTCCGACACACCAGTGAAAAAGAATATCATTGTAGAGTAGCAGAAACCACTACCATACCACCCAAAAGTTTTTCAGCTTTAGAGATTAGTATTAATCTCCTCAACATATCTGACGAAGACCTGATCCTACTGGAAAACAACCCAAATGATAAAGTAATAGTGGGACCAGGAATATTATCTCTAGAACAAAATAAAACCATCATAATGGTTCAAAATACTACTGATAAAATACAGAAATTAAAAAGGGGCCAGAAGATCGGCCAGTTAGAAATAATAGGCAAAGAGTGTCCAGCCATAAACTTGGTGGAACTTAATCAAGAAAAGAAAAATGATTATGAATCATGGACCCCAGAAAACTTAACAAACGCATTTCGTCTAGAGGAGGCAGACATATCACCCATAGAAAGAAATCAGTTATTAACCCTCCTTTCTAAATATCCCACAGTACTCAGCTTAGGGGATTCTGATGTAGGTTGTACATCCATCCTCAAACATAGGATAGAGACAACTACAGAAGATCCAGTCCAAGTGCCCGTAAGAAGACTGCAAGGACCAGTTTTGAGAGAGGTAGAAGAATGTTGTCAACAGCTAGAGAAGGACGGAATTATTCAACGAAGTAAGTCACCGTATTCCGCTCCAGTGGTGCCAATCCGCAAACCTGATGGCACTATACGATTATGCATTGATTACCGCGCATTAAATAAAATCACCAGAGGAGACAGTTTCCCCATTCCTAATTTAATAGACATGCTTTTCAGTCTACAAGGCATGAAATATTTCTCGACCATAGACCTGGTAAAGGGTTATTACCAGGTAGAGATGGACGAAGACAGTGTGGAAAAAACCGCTTTCACCACTCCTCTATCTCACTGGGAATTCCTAAGAATGCCATTTGGAGTCAAAAATGGACCCGCTACATTCCAGCGGGGCATGAGGATGGCTCTAGCCAAAATACCATGGACTAGTGTCATGGTATATTTAGATGATGTCCTCATCATCAGTGACTCATTTAGTAAACACCTTGAAAATTTAGATAGGGTTTTACAGGCTTTCCAAGAAACAGGGTTTAAAATAAAACCTGCTAAGACCGATCTACTTCGCAAACAGGTGAAATATCTGGGACATTTAGTTTCTGAAGAAGGTATGATTCCCTTGGATAAAAACCTTCAGGGAATCATGGATTTTCCAGCTCCAACAACGATAAGGAAAGTGAGGCAATTCCTTGGGATGGTAAATTTTTACCGTCGCCACATTCCCAGGTGCTCAGAAATGGCAAAACCATTATTTGAACTACTTAGTCAAAAGAACGTAAAATGGACTACCCAATGCCAAAAAGCTTTTGAAGACCTAAAGAAAGCTTTGGCAGATCCTCGAGTATTATCATACCCTGATCGCTCTGAAGATGCTTCACCTTTACTATTGTATGTAGATGCATCCAATATAGGTGCTGGGGCGTGTTTAGCTCAAGAACAAAATGGGGAACATCGTCCCATTGCTTATATTTCGACAACGTTCTCCAAGGCAGAGCAGAGATACAGTACTACGGAACGTGAAGTAGCCGCTATTCGCTGGGCTGTAAAATCTCTTAAGCCATTTTTGTATGGAATCAAAGTCTTAATCCATACTGATCATAAACCACTACTCTATCTGAACAACATGACACTAGTGAACCAAAGAGTTGCTCGAACATTAGAAGAAATTAATGATATAGATTATGAACTAATCTATATCCCTGGGAAGGAAAATGTCATCGCTGACGCCTTGTCACGATCACCTGTTCCTGACATTAAAGAAGAAGACATAAAGGACCAGAAACAGATCCCTGCTGGATATGCAGAAGTTCAAATGCCAGGAGGGGGAGATTCCTTGTTCCAGAGTTTCTCAGTATGGCTTTATGGTACACAAGAAAAACATCAAGAAATAAGAGAAGGGGTTGTGCAGGAGTTGATAGACAACCGTGCAACATACAAATTACCCATGGGAAAGAGTAATATTTCCATTATGAAACAACTCCGTCTCATGAAGCATACAGGACAATTGCCAATAGTGCAGGCCATAGAGGCTTTTGGTACACTTTTCAAGGCTAAAGTATTAGTATATTATGGGAACAGTAAGCCTTTGCAATTTGGGTGTCAACAAACCAATAAAGTTTGTGCTCTATTATGTTTGGGAGGATTCCACTACAACTTATTAGGATTGTGTCAGGACATACCAAATGTACAGCCATTTATATTAGAACGAAAAAGGACAACAAATAATTGAAATACATAGTTCAGTATAAAAGACCTAATCAGGTTACTGATATTTAATTTCACTAATGAAAAGGTGTGAAGAATAATGAAGCAGTATCATTAAGTAAATTCACCTGTTGACATGTGAGAGAAAACAAGAAAAATTCTTATTTGAAGAAAAACAAGTAACCTTATCCCACGTTGTTGTCTCAACAACGGGTGGGGAGGAATAAAGTGGTATTACAGTTTTCTTATTTTTCAGAGTATTTATGATGGAAATGATTTTTGATACACAAGAGTATCTATTTTATTGAATAAATCTTTTTCATATTCAAAAAGAGTATTTATAATCAAGTGAATAAAAGTGAATAAATATAAAAAGTTGACACTTTGTTAGATAAACATAAAATAAATAACTCATAAAAATTTGTGACTTTCTTAAATAAACATAGGAGTATTTTTGTTCGTTCAAAGTGAAAAGTGACAAACTATTTGAATAAGAGTATTGTTTTGGGCCAAACCCAAAAACAGAAATAAGAAGAAACATTATTGGAATATATAAGAAGATTAATACAATTATTTAAAAGAACTAAAAGATCGTAGTACATAATTGAGAAGAATAGTACATATTCATTGACCATAAAAGAAAGAGAAACGATAACAAATTTCAAGATATTATAAATAACAGAAAAGAGGACATACTGAAGTTGATATTAACTCCAAGACCAGTACCAAATTTGAAGAAGCTTAATTCCCCTAACAAGGGTTAGTTAGATATTGAAGTTTTGTTAAATAATGAAATAAATGAACAATTTTTATTTATATTGATTAAAAAGGATTTTTCAAACTTGGCCTGATCACTGTTATTTTTAACAGGGACCAGGTTTAGGAGCTCAAGTTTAAGAAGTGTGGAAGCTACACCATTTATCAACAATTCAAAGTCGGATATCAACACTTCAAATTAATCCAGAGTGGATTCCGGAAAGCAAACTACATTTGACATTTTAATTATTATTTGTAACCGTGATCATTGTTACTATTAACAACAATACAAGAGACCAAGAATTGCCAACATTGGCAATTATCAGTGTTGAATAATTCTCTAAATAAAAATATTTAATCATTAAACAAACCAGAAGCTGTTTGTTTACAAATTGAAGGTGGTGGGTTCCCTAATCTTACTAACCTCACTAACCAGGAAGGTGAAGGTATGTGGAGTTTTATTTAAGTTTATTTTATATTAAATTCTAAAGTCATAAACATTAAATTATTAAGTTATTAATATTAAATTATAAATTATTGCGTTTTTGTAATAAAATATAAACAATTTTAATTGTCCCCTAAATATCTAAAATATTATTGAATTAATCAGTTAGTTAGTTAGTTAGATTTTCCTTAAGTATAAAATTTTTATCAATTATTAAATTATTTATTATTAAATATAATAATTTATGTAAATACTTACGCATGTCTTACTTATGTTAATATAGTCTTAAATGTTCACATCCTTCTTTTAAAACCCTGCATTGCGCTTTTGCATTACTGGCTTGCGATTTAAAATTTTTGTGTAAGTAATTACTGTTCTTTTTCCCAATAGCACCATCCCTTTTATTATGCACCATTCTTTCCTGGATTATTTTTAATTTCCAGTTTCAGTGGACGAGTGTGTCCAATTCTACACGCAGCAGGACCCTTTTGGTCTGAAGCAATTGTCTTGCCAATTTCAATAGAAGAGAGGTCATTTCTTTCTTCCTTAAACGAATACCAAGACAATAAGAAAAGCTTAGATAGGTTAGTCCCTTCTTATTCCCTTTTCTTATTTTATTGCCAGCACCATAATAATATATATATATATATATATATATATATATATATATATATATATATATATATATATATATATATATATATATATATTATATATATATATATACAAAAAAAAAATATATATATATATATATATATATATATATATATATATATATAAATATATATATATATATATATATATATAGTATATATATATATATTATATATATAATTATATATATTATATCTATATATATATAACTATATATATATATATTAATTATTAATTAACTTATTGAGTTTTTCCATATTTCCAAATTCTTAATATGTTCAATTAATCGGCAAAAATTTACTATGACGATTGAGAAAAAGTATGCCCATTTTGCCAATGACGATGATTAATCATCCCATTACAAATATATATAATATATATTATATATATATATATATAATATATATATATATATATAATATATATATTATATATATATATATATATATATATATATATATATATATATATATATATATATATATATTATATATATATATATATATATATATATATATTATAATATATATATATGATAATATATTATATCCCATATATATATATATATATATATATATATATATACCGGTATATATAATAATGTGCATTTTTCATCAAACCTTACCCTTTCATGATCATCGTCAAATATTTGACAGCTAAGATTTGTTGCAATTACAGATGATGGAAGATCGCTGACTGTGATAGGCAATTCAGATATTTCTGTTTCATCATTGAGTTCTTCATCTTTCAAATTTTGGTTGAATATCATATTTAACTTCTAATTTTAATTAATACTTCTAGCTAGTTTACACAATGAGTGCATACCCTAGCCAAATTATATTTAAAAGAAATGTTATAGCAAATGAGATTAAACTGCTATAAGTTAAGTTTTATGGACAATAATTATTAAATAATAAATACCCTATTTTCCACAGTAGTAAAATTAGAAAAACAAAAATGAGATACCGAATATTATTTATTGATAAATGAATATTATATTCAACTATTCTAATAGCGATAAATAAAACTCATTGTTTTTCAGAATAAAAATTTTACAGGCACCTTCAGACAAGCTTAAGTCCAAACTCATACATGCAAACAAACATCTCAAATTTTTATATAACCTTAGCCTAGGCTAAGCTAAATCTAAACTTACTCAAATTTTTAGTTTAATTTAAAAATAAGTTTAGTTATTTTAATATATTTTAGGCTTTATTGATTTTTATTCAACTGTAGTTGGTAATATAGTAGGTACAGTTAATTTAATAGTAAAGCTAAACTAAATTAGTTGGGATGTTGTCTTGACTAGAAACTCGCCTAGGTAGGAAGTCAGGGGGGAGTGGGGCACAGAGGTAATTAAGTAATAAAAATGGGTTAATTAAGATACTCCTGTTTATGTTATTACTACCAATAACCTGTAACAATAGCAATACCATTTACCTTTACAAGTTTCACCAATTCGGAAATGACATTCATTCAGCAGTGGGAATTAGAAAATGTCTGTTACTAAATTATATGTTTAATTTGTAAATTTTATACCTATTTATTAATTTATTTGTCAAATAATACTGATATGACATTACAAAAAACAAATTCAATTAAATTGATCATTTTATTTTTTCCTCAAAAATAGAATTTTTAAAAATGTCAACAAAAAAAGAAAAAAAAAAAAAACCACCCCCTTAAAAAAAAAAAACGGTTTTTTTCTAACCTGGTTTTTTAAAGCCAACCCAGATTCTACAGAAGTTCTGTATTTATAAATTGTATACTAGACAACTTTTTGAGCCAGATGGTCCATGAATCTACAAGACATGATGCACTGTTAGACTTTATATTAACCAACAATGAAAGTATCATGGATGAGGTTAGAGTTGAGGAGAATTTAGGAATTAGTGACCATAATATAACTAGATTTAACATGAATGTGATATCTGGGCCCAAATGGCAAGTTAATAAGGAAAAGATCTTAGATTTCAGAAAGCCGATTTTACAAAATTTCGAGCATAATTGACTGGGATAAAGAGTTTAAAGACCAAAACTATTTTATCTATATTTTCTAAACCTTTAGAAAATTTAAGGAAAAATAGAAATGAACTTAACCAGTCAATAAGAAAGGCAAAGAGAGAGAGGCAGAAATTAGTTTAGCAAGGAATAGTAATAAGGACTTGAAGAAGTTTCTTAGCTTTTATAAATTTAAAAATAACAATAGGTTAATTGGTCCAATTAAAATTGACAAAAATTTACTGTGTTCTGATAAGGAGTTGGTCAACATTTTCAAGGCTTAGCCTATTTTGTGTCAATGTTTACAGAGGAAAGATATTAAATCTTTATTGGACCATATTGACCTAAGTAAAGCTGCAGGTCCTGATGATATATATGGCAGAATTATGAAGGAGGGTATTACCAGTATTTAAAAGGCACTGTATTTGATTTTTGAGTGACCTATAACATTTGGTGTAGTACTTGATGACTGAAAAACAGCATGATATGCCTATTTATAAGAAAGGTAGTAATAAAGATTTGGGAAATTATAGGCTAGTTAGCTTAACATCTCTGGTTATAAAAGTTTTGGAAAAGTTACTGAAAGGTCATATAAAGAAATATTTGGAAGATAAGATATTGTATGACTTCCAGCATGATTTTTAGAAAGGATAGGTCATCATCATAATGATGAATAGGGAAAACGAAAATCAGCAGACTCTTTAGGAAAAAAAGTTACAGTCTCTCAAAGTTGTTAAAAATCCCATAGGATTTAAAAAAAAAAAAAAACTTAAAAATCATAGATGTACTCTAAAAAAATAATAATGAAGCTTAAAAAAAATGAAAATGATTTAAGTCTTAAGGAAAAAAAGTTACAGCCTCTCAAAGTTTAAAATTTTCCTATAGGCTTTTTTATAAAAAAAATTAGTGGGCCTCGTGCTCGTTTTAGGGCCAGCCTAGTTCAGGCTATGATAAGATTTGTTAAGTATACATAGATTTTCTCTGTGTATACCTAACAAAACTTATCATAACCTGAACTAGAGGGACTGAAGTGAGACCTAACCTGGATTGATCAAAAATGAAAAGTCTATAGGAGTTTTAACAACTTTGAGAGGCTGTTACTTTTTTCCTAAAGAGAGTGACGATTTTTGTTTTCACTACTCATTATTATTTTTTTTATAGTATATTCTGTTTTTCATAAAAATCGGGGATGACACCCCTTTGCTCTACTATTAACATTTTCCCATAGGATTTCTTCAAAAAAAAATTAGTGGGCCTAGTGCTCGTTTTAAGGCCATCCTAGTTCAGGTTATGGTAAGATTTGTTAATTCTAGTGGTGTACTGGAACTGAAATTTTCAGTTCCGGCTGGAACCGGAATTAGCCGGAATCACAAAAAAATTCCGGCCGGAACCGG
>JABUQX010086594.1:0-5000 GCA_015478945.1 Trachelipus rathkii
CTAACCCAACCTAACCTAACCTAACCTACCATGCCTGCGGCGTGCTGTACAGGAATTTTGCTTCTGTGACGACCGTTTTTCCTAGAACTCATTTTCCTGCCGACATTTTGAGGTGGTCCCTGTCTCCATCTGAGTATCGTTGGCAGCTACTTCAATGAATAAAGGGTCTTCAACTATATAGAATTTCCTTTTTCTTCTTCTTTGGTGGTTCCAAAGTTTCATCAGCGTCATTAATAACAATGGAGGAATCATTCAAATCATTAACTTGTGACTGTTCCTTCCTTCATTTGCATTTCCAACAGTTTTCTTTTTTTCTTCTTCTTCTCCAAAATATCTCTGAATTCAACATTTCTTCAACACATGCTTTCAACATAAAACATCTCATATATATATATTAGTTGTTATTGGATATATATATATTGTTATTATTAAGTTATTATTGGTTATTACATATATATATATATATATATATATATATATATATATTATTATATTATATATATATAGTTATTTATTTATATATATATATATATATATTATTATATATTTGTATATATATATATATATATATATATATATATATATATATATATATATATTAAGTTATATATATATATATATATATTATATATATATATATAAAGAATTTATTATATATATATATATATATATATATATATATATATTATATATATATATATATATATATTATATATATATATATATTAAGTTATTATATATATATATATTATATTATTATTGCTATTATTATTACATATTATATAAATGTGTGTGTAGGTAGGTGTGCGTGTATGTGGAATATATTTCAATTATAAAATCATCTCCAACAATCAGATCCAACATATCTAGAAGCGTGATAAACACTGTACACGACATCGGTTCATTGGTTATATGTTTATATGCGAGTATATATATATATATATATATATATATATATAGAGGTATATATATATATATATATATATATATATATATATATATATATATATATATATATATATATATATGTATATCTCTTTTTAGTTTTTTATATTTATATATATAGTATATATATATATATATATATATATATATATATATATATATATATATATATATATATAAGGTTATTGTTATTATTGCTATATATATATATATATATATTAATATATAAGATATATATATATATATATATATATATATATATATATATATATATATATATATATATATATATATATATATATATATATATATTAGAGAAAAACATAATATAAAAATACACATATATATATATATATATATATATATATATATATATATATATATATATATATATATATATATATATATATATATCAATTCTTGCTACTTTTTTTCACACAGTTTGAAAACATAAAGAATCCTTTTTATTCTCTCTTCTTGGACTTCGAACCCAGCCCTCGCTGTTCATACAGCAAGTGTTTTACCACTTGACAGCTATGAGCTAAAATGGAACCTTAATTTGAAAGAATACTTTCTTCCCAAATACAAATACATGGCATTAAAAAACCCACAAAAAAAAAGCCCACCTAATAAAACCCAAAAAAGCCCAGTAAGTGTGTGTGTTTTGTTGTTTTTGTTTTTTTTCCCCCGCTTTTATTTTCAACAATTTGAAAGATATTTTTAAAAATTACTAATATGCAATAATAACGACTATATTATGTTTCATTAATTATTAGTGAGCCTAGTTGCATTTTATTCAAGATTTTCACTGAAATACCTTTTAAATATTTTAAATAAATGAGAACGAAAAATAAATTTTTAAAATTTAATACAGAAGTATAAATGAATGTATCTTTAGATTTTATTGACTAGAAGATAATAACTAGATTCCATTATTAAAATTGCTAAATAAACCTTTCAGTAAATAGAAAAGTAAAAATTCTTTCCTCTTTGGTTATGAACTTAGTAGAATATATTTTGAATTTCCATTATTTTATAAATTTGTATAGTATGCAATAAAGTATAAACTAACTTGTAACATTGCATTGAATTAAGTCAGTGAATGAATCACATTTTCCAATTTTATTTTACATCAGTACCTATATGGCTGTCTAATCTGTCTTACGTATTTATATATCCTTACAAGTTTTTGAGCTTTTTCTAACCCAAGTCTATTTCGAACTTTTGACTAAGCAAGATCAAAAATAGAGAAAATTCTTTCAATTGAACAAGAACTGGCAGGGAATGAATGTAAGGGTGCCAAAAACTGGCAAATCTCATCTGGTAACTTTTCTTTATCAGTACAATTTTTCAATTTAAAATCCATGATATTCCATCATTTATTTGAACTAACTGTGACACCAGTGATTCTTCGAACATATGGGCTGGGAAAACTATTTTAACTTTTACCTGTAAGTCATTAGTAAATTATAAGGTATTCAGGATAGTTTTTTGTCAGCCAAAGTTCAGTCTCATTTTCATTATATTCTTCAAGGAGCTGACATAAATGTTGAGATTAAAATAGTCTAGATCAGAAATAATATAATACTTAATTATTTTTTAATTTCTTAATTACTTTTCCAAATATTGCATTGCTAGCAGCTCAAAAACTCTATTTAGCACAAACCTTTTTAAGTTCGCAAGAGGATTAGCCTCGGATCTCCGCTCTCCATCCCATAATTTCCCTGTGGTATAGGGGGAAATTTGCATGAGAATTCATACTCTCTATGACTCGTCCAAATGATTCAACAGTAAGACCCATAATGAATTAACAGATATGTATTGTCTTGTATGATGGCCCTTCTGTCCTAAATATCTCCATTTCAGATATATGACATAATACACACAATAACTTAAGGTGAAAATGCTATAGACCTTGTCTTCATAGAAGCCAGACACAAATAACAACTCAAAATAGCTGGAAAGAATATTTTTCTTTTTCTTTAAACAAATAGCTTCATTTTTTAATGCATTACAAATTATTTTTATTAAAAATTTTATCACAAAAGTTCCACTATCCTAGTAACATTTCTAGGAGTACTAAGTTCCTATGAAGACTCAATAACGATATATATATATATATATATATATAAAAGAAGAAATATAAATATATATATATATATATATATATATATATATATATATATATATATATATATATATATATATATATATATATATATATATATATATATATATATATACAAACCTCATTTCCAAGGGAAATGTTGGCACAAGACCTCAAGAATTAGTATTATAATATATTATCTAATTAGTAATTAAGAGATAATATATTACTTAATTACTTAAGATGGTCTCGTCATGCCATTACTATCAATGACCTGTAACACTACCAATACCATTTACCTTTACAATTTTCACCAATTAGGCAATGACATTCATTCAGCAGTGGGAATTGGACAATGTCTGTTACCAAATTATATGTTTAATTTGTAAATTTTATACCTATTTACTAGTTTATTTGTCAAATAATACAGAAATGACATTACAGAACAAAAATTCAATTATTGATCATTATATTTTCTTCTCAAAAATAGAAATTTTAAAAAAGCCCAATAAAACCCAAACCCAATAAAACCCAAAAAAGCCAAAAAAAAAACTATTGGGCTGTTTTTTTTTTGTCCAACACCGTGTTTTTTCCAACCCAAGTAAGGCATTCAAAGTTAAAATTCCTTTTCGATTATCGTGGTCAAGTGGTAAAACATTTGCTACACCAACAAAGAGGGCTCGGGTGCGAAACTCAGCAGGAGAGAATTAAAGGATTTTTTGTTTTCAAACTGTGAGTGTATTAATAGATGTAAAAGTGATATTGTTTCATTATCTCTTTGAGTAGAGCCCAGTTTGACTCTTGACCCGAGTGTGAGCGGGAAAGGTTGTCAAAGGTCATCAAAGTAATAAAAAGCCTTGCTTAGAGAAAACAGTATTCTTTCAAATAAGTTTACTTTTGGCTCATCGAGGTCAAGTGGTAAAACACTTACCATACCAACAGCGAGGGCTCGGGTTCGAAATCTAGTAGGAAAGAATAGAAGGATTATATATATTTGTGATATTGAGACTCAAGGATCACTCGTTGTGGTACCTCCTTCTTTCCAGCCACATCTGTTTTGTGGAACTTCTTTTCTTCTATTTTCCCTGCAATATTCAATCTTCCTCTATTTAAGTCCCGCGTCTGCGCCCACCTGAAGGAATTGCGTTAGGCAAGGGACAGGGTGGGTTTACTTTCCATTTATTTTAATTTTTGTTTTTTATTTATTTTTTTATTTATTTATTTTTTTTTCCTCCTTTTGAAAAGGGCCCTGCCCATGAGTGGTGGTATCATGTAAATATATATATATATATATATATATATATATATATATATATATATATATATATATATATATATATATATATATATATATATATATATATATATATAAATATATAAGTCGATGAGAGGGGTGGGGGGTATCAAATTCTTCGAAAATATTTAAACTATTTTTTAATATTTATAATAGATTGAATTTGTAATTTTAATTTCTTAATAATAATAAAAATAAAAATTAATCAAAGCAGATTAAGTAGATATATATATATATATATATATATATATATATATATATATATATATATATATATATATATATAGAGATATATATATATATATATATATATATATATATATATATATATATATATATATATATAATTGAAGTGAGGAGTAATATTTGTGGTGAGTGAAGATTTCTTAGGTTAAGTGGCTGTTGAAAGCGTTAAAGGAGAATATCACGCGGAAGCAATACTAAGAACGTTGAAATAAATTGCGACTTTCTGATTGGACAACGATACTATGGTGCAGAAGCATTGAAGAAAGGTTTTAGAGGTGTTTAAGTTGTCGAAAATATCCAGCGATGTTATATTTTCACTGCTGTTTTCATGCATGTGAAGTACAACACATTAGAAACTTTATGGCAAAGCGAATACAACTTATTTTTGATAACCAAGGTTGACTACTA
>JABUQX010086594.1:10000-17500 GCA_015478945.1 Trachelipus rathkii
TATATTTATATATATCATATATATACATTATATATATAGATATTATATATATATATATTATATATATATATATATTATATATTATTATTATATATTATATATTATTATTGGTTATTATTATTATATTATTATTATTATTATTATTATTATATATTATATATTATATTATTAGCATATATATATTATGTTGATATATATTATTATTATTGGTTATATATATATTATTAGGTATAATAGCATATATTATTTTCCCATTGTATTATTACATGTATTATTACATATATTATAATAGTTGAGTTATATTATTATTATTATTATTATATATTATTATTACATTATTATTACATATATTATTATTATATTACTATATCGGTATATATATATATATATATATATATATATATATATATATATATATATATATATATATATATATATATATATATATATATATATATATATATATATATATATATATATATGTTATTCTTAAAAATGAATTACAAGCTACTCTCACCCTTTAAGAGCAGATGAGCGAAGAATGACAGACAAAATAAATATAAAAGGACAAAATTATTTTATTTTCTCTTTTTAAGAGATGGTGATTATAATTTGGTGTTAAAGAGAAATCGACGTCCTCCTCCTAATAACTTCTTCGTTTTCCGGATTTGCGGCTTTAACAACCCACTTTGAAAATGAGCAAAAGAAAACTTACCTTAACAACATGTTGCTTAAAGTTTAAATTAATTTAATGATGGTCCTTCTGTGCCTTTCTGATTAGTTTACGGCTTCAAGTTTGAGAATTAACGACAATAAAGTTAGCGACGTTTCGAGCACTTGAACACGAGTCATCTTCACGTCAACTTTGGACGCTATTTCTAATATAAATTAAAAGTCAATATTATTTGGTTCCCTTTAGACCTATTTCATTTATACACCCATATATATATATATATATATATATATATATATATATATATATATATATATATATATATATATATATATATATATATATATATATATATATATATTATATAGAGATATATATATATAATATATATATATATATATATATATATATATATATATTATTATATAATATATTTATATATATATATATATATATATATATATATATATATATATATAATACTATATTATAATAATTATATTATATATATATATAATATATATAATATTATATATATAATATATATATACTGTGTGTTCGAGAGAAAAAATTTGAAACACCCGAACATTTCAATTTGAATAACATTAATAATTTTATGATGTGCTTTGTTACATAAAAAATATGTGGTTTCAAAGGTCACTTTACAATTAAAATGAGGCCAATTTGCAATTTAAATTGTATTACAGTTACATTTTCAACGGTTAGCAAGGATAGGAATGGAGTGTGAGAAAACGAAAAAATAAATGGAAGTGTAGAACTTTGGATTTCAATAAAGAAAAGGTAATAATGAAAGAAAATTTATTCCTAATAACGTTACTAAATGCTGACTGCATTAAATTAGTCAAAATAATTATGATTTGCTTATTATTACACTTCTTCCATCACACAATTCACTGGCAAACACTATTCAAGGAAGGAATATTAAATAATAAAAATATATATGGAAGAAACCTGGTAAAGTTCAATTTTATTCAAACTGTCAGGTGGTCAAGGACTCAAACTTTCAAGTGAGGAGGATTTTTTAATGCAGGAAGAGAAATATATGATGACAAAGGATTCCATAGTTCAAATATGACTGGAAAGTAAAAAGTATCACATATAACAAATCTAGAGTTGCATATCTCCACACAATTTTTTTTTCGAAAATTTGACATCTCTTATGCTACAAGTGTGTAACGTCAGTTGTGGAATGCTGCAGATCAACTACTGTCGAGCATCTACGATGTTGGAATCTATAGTAAAGATATAAAATGTCAAAATCACTTCTCAGAGATAAGGAGTTAAGGAAGTTGGAGAGGAAAGGATAGTTTGTTTGTCTCTTAACTTTGGGTTCAACCTAAATCAAATGATGGGAGAAACTGGACCCCAACCCTCACAGATAGGTTAACAGTACTCCAAACACAATATCGGATAAGACTATAATATGGTTAGAATAACTGTTCAGAGAAAAGAATTTTTGCAATCCGAACAGATCATTCAACATCTTTGAATTTGTCTTAGCACTCATTATAAAAAGTGGTTTCAATTAATTTGTTGTTTATCTTGTCAAAAGACGAGACATAAAAATCGTAGAAAGAGATGGGAATATTGTAGGAAATAATACAGAACATTGTGGAACACCGCAACTGACTGGGAAGAAAGATGTCGTTCCATGAAACATCTCAAAGAGGAACGAAGAGAAAACTTGAAATGAGAAAGCGGAGGTTTTAAAGATCGGCGACTCATTTCATACACTGTCAAAAGCCTTGGATATGTCAAGCACCATTACACAAAACTCTTTCTAGCTCCAAAAGGCAGAGGACAGTAGATTATATAGATAGGAAAGTATATCAAAAGTTGGCTTTGTGAGTAGAAACCCTTACTGATGGTCGGAGAGAAAAGAATGGGAAATTAATTAGTGTCAATTATTTTTAATTTTAAACCTTCTTTGTGTTTAACATGTAAAACACGTAAATGTGTGTAGATTTAAGTATTATTTTAAATAACAATCTCGTTTTAGGAATTTACATGAACAATGAAGAAGAGGTGGTCCTCAGTTTAAGTAGTTGAAGTACCTCTCCCCCTGGTTTAACTAATTTCAAAACGAAAATTTCTTAACACTGCGTAAGTCGTGAACACTACTACATTTATTACATTATTGCATTCAGCATTTCTAATTCAAAACAGACCCATGAGGCACAAAATTAATAACCCTATTGATTTTTGGTCGTATCAAACAAAGGATGAAAATTCTTCCCTGAAAGATCCAGTAAATGATGGTTAAGCAAATAATCAGGATTCATAGACAGAAAACGGGTGAGAAAAATATTTAGACGTTGTTTTAGAGTTAGGAACGACTCCCCTTCCTTGAGTTCTTTCAAAACTGGTGAAAGATGTTAGTATTAAGGCACAGAGAATAAAGTTCAGCAAGGACATGTGCAAGCTCAGGGCACACTCCCTCAAAACTCAGAGAAGAATGCCATCCTTGATGTTTGTCTTCCTAACGTTCATAGATTTTAGCATTATACACAACCGATCATTTTTAATTTCGAATAAAGATATGAACGCCTAAAGAAAAAATAGGACGTGGAAGCAAATTGTCGGAATCGTTCGTCCAGGGAAAAATTAGCATAAATATCACGAGAACAAATGCAATTTTAATAATGAGTTTTAAAGAGAGAAAGATATAGTTGAAGATGGAATGAACTTACTCATCTCATCAGTAATAACATATTCAGTCCCCAGTCCCCTTTCCTTTTTGGTAGACAACGAAGTAATTCCATTGTCAAAGCAAGAGTCATTCCAAAGATAGTAATGGATGAAACTGCGCAAAATTCCCCAATTAAAAAGATCAAAGACCGAGAAATGACCCAGAAGGCTGGATGGAGCTGCAGGATAAAAAGTATAATAATGAAGAGCTATATAATGATGTATTACAGAAAGAACGAATAATGGAGAAGAATAGGTCATAAATGTGTAGTAGCTTCCCTAATCTAATTTTTAGATTGTTAAGCACCTCCTCTCGCTTCTCATTGATCAATTTGCGTTAAACCCAACCATTCAGAGTAATATTCGTTAAAATTTCCAAAATAGAGGATTTCAAATTTTTTAATAGTAAAATGTAAGTTTCGGAGGAGTAATTTTGTATTCAATAAGGTTGAAAAAACATTCCTGGTTGTAGAACAGATGCAGTAGTAATAGGAACAAATTCTAAGACTTATAAAATAGAAGTTAGAAGATTCTAGATCTTTGAGAAAGGTTACAGAAGGGTTATTGCCACTTTAAGCACTAACTCCACTATTTAGATGAAAATTCATAGAAATAGTTGAAGTTAGGTTAGAGTACGATAGTAAAAGAAATTTTCTCGAGATCTCTGAACCTCAAAAAATTAATAGTTTAGGATGTAAATTTGAGTGAAGGTATTTACAGATGATATATTAGCAGGTATGCCAGGGACATTGGCAAAATGCATAGAAAACCCATGTCCGCGATCGCGCCTATCCTTACTATCAAGCTAAAACCGGCAATTCAAGCACACACGCACACACACCACACACACACACACACACACAACACACACACTCACACACACAACACACACACACACACACACACACACACACACACACACACACACACACACACACACACACACACACACACACATAAATAATAATAATAATAATAATAATAATAATAATAATAATAATAATAATAATAATAATAATAATAATAATAATAATAATAATAATAATAATAATAATAATTAATAATAATAATAACTAATGCTCTCTCCTTAAGCTTTCAATGAAAACTATACTTTCCAAAAAAAAATAGCCCATTTTTGAATTCTTAAATTTTGAACTTGTTGAAATATTAAATAAGCTAATAGCATACACTACGCTAGTAAATAGAACGTTAAAATTCTAGAAAATTGGATGTTGAAGTATAGCAAATTTTTAATAGTTCTAATAATAGCAACCTGTATTTTATGCTTAAAAAAGAAGTAGTTTTGCTAAATTAAATAATTAATATCTTTAAACCTGAATAATGCTTTTACAAAAAAAATATGAAAAAATGACAATTTTAAAAGCGAATTTGTTTTTAGAAACTTTGATTTCACCATTTCAAAAGGTAATTAATGCCTTCTGAGGTTTAAATAAAATATACACTTTTAAGAAAGGAAATAAAATTAAAAGAAACTTTAGTAAAAACATTTTAACAAAGTAAACAAAAAAAACCTCAAGCCACAAAATTTTAAATTTTGTGCCTTTGTTCCTGTTCAATGCAAAGCAATGCTCATCTTTGTTATTTTTTCAATAGCAATATTCTAAGGGGTATAAATAACTTCACTCACAAAGCATAGCAAAGTTTCAATTTAAGGAATTGAATTAAAAATGAATGATATGACAATGGAACACTGACCATGTAGAACTATCAAGGACTAAGTTAAAACGACTTTGGTCGCCGCGACCAAGTCGTTGAGCTATCATAAGTGTAATAGTTTTAATGTGAATCTGCGAACTTGGTCACTGCTAGTCTCATTGACCAAATAGACCAGTGCGTATGAGGCCTAAACTACTGCAGTAAAAATAAAGCAGAACCCAAAATAAACTTATAAGCAGTTTCAGTAAATGATATTTAAGAGACCTTCACAAATCCAACATTTAGTTCCAAACGCAGTTTCTAAAGCATTAATAACAGAAAACGACTAAAAATTGCATTTTAAAGTTCTTAAAAGATAAAAATTGTGCAACCGTGCATGGGGTAGTGTGTTTAGTAGGTGAAAAATGTAAAGGCATAATTTAAACCAGGCATATTCAAAAGAACATCACTTGCAAGTTGAAAGTATTCTGCTAAAATACTCTAATTATTAGAGAGGCCTTCAAAATGAGGACGAAACATTGGGCACTTGAGGGCAAGGAATGTTTTCCAAATAAACCAGCCTTCCCACATGCAATGAGATATCTTTTATTTCCCACACTGGTGTTGCACCAACTTGTCCGATAACAGTCATTCGTTCAAATTAGTAATTCTTAAATGGGTAAGTTAAGATGAAAACGTTCCAATTAGCCTTAAGTTATGATTAAAGACCCTTACACACTACAAAACTTACGGTGATCATGAATAAAAAATTAAAGATGAATTTTGCAATGAATAATATGAAACTCATTTTATGAAATACAAAATACTTATAAAATTGATTCTTAGAGTCAAAATTCGTGCAGGAGAAAACAAGAGACAATGAAAATGGAAATGTAAGGGTACCTGTTATTCTGCAGAGCTTGCTGCCCAAAATTTAACAATCTTGCTACAGTTTGTCCATATATCATATATATATATATATATATATATAATATATATTATATATATATATCTATATAATATATATATATTATATATATATATATATATATATATATATATATATTATATAATAATATATATATATATAATAAGTAGTAGAGATGCCACTTCGTCGACGCCATAGCATACCCGTTAGACATTAAAACGTTCCCAACAACGGGAGTCCTAAGAGACATAGTCCGTATGCCCCATAGAATTGTATACCCCTTTCTTATGATTTAGTCTCGTCGTAAAACAATCTACCTCTCTATATATTAATTTATTATAACTCTTTTTCCAGACCTTCGAACATTAACTTTAATATTAAAATATATTTTCCATTAACCTATAACATAAGTAATTTGTTATACTCTATTTTCTTCTCAAATATATACATTTATATTTTATTCTCTTTTCAATATTACCTTCTAAAACTTTGCTCATCTAACTAAATATTTTTTGGAGTGCATCATTTCTTTTAACATGTGATAATTATATTTTAACCATTTGTTTGGTTAGTGAGTTTAATTTTCTATATTTTTTGTTTAAAGTTTATTATTTTTTTTTTATTTTGCTTAAAGTTATTATTTATTTTAAAAATATATTCATTTTCAAAAAAATCTATTTTTTTTTAAAATATTTTTGTTTTTACTGAAGAAATTATATCTTTTTTAAAAAAATATGCACTTTACTGACCTAAAGAAGTAAAGTAAAAAGCGCAAACAATATATTTCCTCCCATTTACCATAACCCCCTGTCATGCTTTATTAACTTATTGCTTAACGTCACATTTGGTCACGTATTATACATAAATATAAACTAAAAATAAGTTTTTTTTATATGAACAAAACATATAATTTATTTAATTTACCGTGACCCATTGAATTAATAAGCGAATAGGCAGGATCAAGTGTTAAAGTCCTAATTAACTTACGTATTTGTAAACGTAACATAAAAATATGCTCCATGTATAAAATCATTAAAAACATTTTTATGTTATATTAAATTTTATATTCCTTTTTAATTAAAATATCACTATACTGACTACAGCCATATTTAGGTATTGAAACGTCAAATAAACATTATATAAAAAATATGGAAACCCTCCCGACGCCGCGGCAGGCGATGCGTCGCGTATGGGATTAGATTTCCGTGGAGGACATTTGGCAACCTCATTTGAGAGCATGCCACCGGTGGTGCCTAGGCGTCACCCGTGGAATAGGGTAGCCAACACGTTATTCAGTAAACCCATCCACACACGAATCGCCATCCGCGATAACGTCCCACGTTGGAGAAACGCATCGGCCAATACAGGACTCATTTGCAGGGCCTCTGGCAATTCACATAGGACCCCTGGGCAATCTTAACCTGTTTAATGTGTCCCCCAAATGCTGTTATTTGCATAATAAAGATACACAGCGTTCTGGTCCTTTCTGTAACCTATTAACGTCATATGAGCCAGTCGTGCGTTAATTTTGAGG
>JABUQX010086594.1:32500-39803 GCA_015478945.1 Trachelipus rathkii
GAAGAAGAAACAGGTGTTCACCTTTTATTACGACATTGAAACATACAACAATAATCAACGTATAGATGGTAATAATCGAACTGTCACAGACATGCTGCCATACCTTCTAGTGAGCATGCTAGTGTGTTATGAATGTGGCGAGAAAGATCTCGGAAATGATCAGTGCGGTAAGTGTGGAACCAAGCGGATGGAGATCTTTAATCTGAATTTAGAAGCTGAAGGAGATCATCAGAGATGCCCTGTAGATCAGTTCATCAACTACCTCTTCAAGTTCTCCGAGTCACACAGGAAAGCTAAAATAGTAGTTGCCGCGCACAACGGGGAAAGTTTGATACACAGTTCGTGTATAGCAAACTGCTTGCCCGACCTGGAGCTGACATCATCTCTTCCAATCCTGTGAAGAGAGGCACCAAAATCATAACGCTAACTGCTAATCGTAACATTTATTTCAAAGATACCTTACTGTTCATGCCTTGTGCATTAAAGAAGTTACCTAAATGCATGGATCTTGAAGGTAGTGTGGCTAAGGGTTTCTTCCCTTACAGATTCCTGACTGCGGACACCCTGAATTATAAGGACCGAATCCCCGGAAGAGAAATGTTTGAAGTAGACCGCATGAGCGAGAACGAGAAGGACGAATTTGAAAAATGGTATGATAACTTTAACAATAAAGAGTATGACATCAAAGCCGAATGTACCACTTACTGCGTCCAGGATGTGAACATTTTACGCCGTAGTTTTGAAAAGTTCAGAGGTATATTCCTGCGGGATTATAAAATTGATTGTCTTGATGAATGTGCAACCATAGCGTCCTTATGTTTTACGATCTTTAAGATGTGGTTCATGCCTGAGAAGTCGCTTGCCCATATTGGCCGCGCAGATGAAGGAAATTACTCGTTCGATGGGGTTAAATGGCTAAACTTTATGGAATTGTACACAGGGCGTCGAATTGAACATGCCAGGAATGGAGGAGAGCGAAAATTCAAAATAAAGAACAGATTCCTCAAACCTGATGGTTATCTCGAAGTACCTGTTGAAGAATACGTCCCCATTAACGGCGACGCCTTCGTTACTCAAAAACATATTAACGTTAATGAGCAGATGATTAAGCTGAATGATAGGAGGGGGCGCCCAAGACCCGGCACCCCTATGAAGAAAGTTGTCTTCCTCTTCCATGGGTGTATATGGCATGGACATCAGGCATGTGATAGTGCTCTGACAAAGATTGGTGAGGTCTCCAGCCTTGACCGTTACACTGCGACCATGCAGCAGGAGAGCGATTATAAGAATGCAGGGTTCGAGGTTGTGAGGGTGTGGGGTTGTGAATGGAATAAGATGAAGCAGGACTGTGAAGCTACCATTGTGAACGAAAATAATGAGACACGAACTGAAAACTTAGGTGCATATGTACAAGCACAGGGCAGTGAAATGGCAAACGAGCGTTTGGTTGTGGGAGACGCTCTATATGGCGGGCGCACTGAGCCGTTCGTGTATTACTATCCTCCTACGGAAGGGGTGAAACTCCACTACCTCGATTTCACCTCTCTTTACCCCTATGTACAAAAAACTAAATCGTTTCCTGCAGGGTTACCCACGAAACTCACAGGACGTGAGTTGCCTTCGAATTAACGATTTCGTCAAAGATATTAACACCACATACTTTGGCCTATCATACGTAAGCATACTGCCTCCTACGGATCTGTACACACCTGTTTTGCCCGGACGTTATGATGACCGACTCATCTTCACACTGTGTCGCACATGTAGTGAATCTGGTTATGAAGGTAAATGCCGACACACTGATAACCAGCGGATGCTTAAGGGTGTCTACTGCAGTCCCGAATTAGAACTTGCTCTGCTGAAGGGATATAAAATCAAGAAACTTTACGAAGTCTGGCAATTCAAGAAGTCTGATAATATATTCAGCAAATATGTGGAAACCTTCATGAAGTGGAAGACTGAAGCTTCGGGTCTTCCTGATGGTGTGGCATCTAAGTCATCACCTGAATTTCGCCAGTTCTTAGCGGATTTCAAGAGAATCGAAGGCGTCATTTTAAATCCTGATAACATCAAGCCTAACCCGTGCATGCGATACATAGCTAAACTCTTCCTGAACTCTCTTTGGGGGAAGCTAGCCCAACGGGTGCCACGTAATGAGGATATTCTCTGCTCAAGCTACGAGCAAGTTTGGGAGCTGATGAATAGAGCCGACCTGGAGATACGTAATATCATTGTAGCGGGAGATCACCATATTGTAGAGGTGACGCATACCGACTACGCAAATCGGACGGCTAAAGCCACAAATGTTGCTGTAGCTGCATTCACCACATGCTATGCACGTATGGAATTGTATGGACTTCTAGACTCTGTTGGACAGAGGGTTCTCTACTGCGATACCGACAGCTGTGTCTTCATAGCCAGAGAAAAAGAAAAAGATTATGTTCCACCTACGGGTAAGTTCCTCGGAAACCTTACCGATGAGTTAGGGCCTAATGTAACAGCTGACAGCTTCGTGTGTACAGGACCGAAGTCGTATGCCATACGCTTGAGAAAGCGAGATGGGACCTTTTCGTATATACTAAAAGCAAAAGGATTAACGCTGAATAGGGAAACGGAGAATATCATTAGCTTCGCGGGCATGACAAAAATAAGTATGGATAAGATGGTGAAGGATGTAGAGAAGACTAAGGACCGTGACTGGATGGTCTTGAACGATGATAACGAGTATTACAATCAGATTAAAGACACCGATGCAACAGCTAGAGCCATTTCACAGTTGACGGAACCTGCTGGGGAGGCAACGCTGCATGGAGAGATTCATCAGCTTGACGATTCGCATCTTCCTCACGTTGTCACTACGACACACTACAGGGAAGTGAGAGTCCCTGATATGAGGATAAGAGCTAGCAATGTAGGGGAAGTTACACTGCTGAATTCCATCAAGAGGTTCAGGCACACCTCAAACAAGCGCAACCTCATCCTCGGAAGTGCTAGCACCATCGCTCAAGGATTTCAGGGTGTGGTACACTCCATATAATATATATATATAGTATTTATATATATGTATATTACACTTTTAACTGCAATTAATTAATTAATTAAAAAATCTAACATTCATCGTCTTGCCATTTAAATAAAAATTATTTCATACTACTCATATATATATTAATATATAAACTTAATAATTATATATATATATATATATATATATATATATATATATATATATATATATATATATATATATATATATATATATATATCTATATATATATATATTTCCTTTCAATGCAATTATTAATTAAATTATTATTATTATTTCATTCATGTCTGCCATTTAAATAAAAATTATTTCATACTACTCTTTCCTTTTCCGACCATTTTAATTTTATTTTAAAATAACTTGAAAAAATTTTAGTTGACTTAGCTTGAAAAACGTAAAACAGTAATATATATAATAATAATAATATAATAATAATAATAATAATAATAAATAATAAATAATAATAAGTGTGTGTGTGTGTGTGTGTGTGTGTGGTGTGTGTGTGTGTTGTGTGTGTGTGTGTGTGTGTGTGTGGTGTGTGTGTGTGTGGTGGTGTGTGTGTGGTGGGGTGTGTGTGTGTGTGATGTGTTTGTTTGTCGTGTGTGTGTGTGTGTGTTTGCAAAATACTGCTTCGATGCATCGATGCATCGATGAATCGATGCATCGATGCATCGGATCAATACTTTCATAGCTTTTTGGGGTGCTAGTAGCTTTCATGTTGTTCCTGTTTGTCTTGTTGTCATGGCAGTGTGCTGTTTTTGTTGTTGCTGTTGTTGTTGTTGTTTGTTGTTGTGTTGTTGTTTGTTTGTTGTTGTTTGCTGTTGTTTGTTGTTGTTGTTGTTGTTAAGGCGTTTGTGACTGTCACTGTTTTCTGCTGTGGTTTTGTTGATGATGGGAAGAACATGGGAAAAAATGGATTCGAAGAAGAAGAAGAAAGACAAGATTTAAAAACACTTTCGTACCTTTGTGTTAATAAAACACTAATAATAATAATAATAATAAAATAATATAATAAATAATACTAATAATAAATAATCATAATACAATAATAATAATAATGAATAATAATAATAATAATAATAATAATTAATAATAAATAAATATATATATATATATATATATATATATATTATATTATATATATAATATATATATATATATATATATATATATATATATATATATATATATTATATATATATATATATATATAATATATATATATATATATATATATATATATATATATATATATATATATATATATATATATATATATATATATATATATATATAAATATTATTTATAAATATATATATATATATATATATATATATATATATATATATATATATAATAGTAGAGTTTAATTGTCAAGAAAACTATCTTTCTTTCATAGCCCTGGGCGTAATCTTATCGGTAAGAATATCGGAGAAAACGTAATTAACCGTGAACTGAAAGGGATTAACTTTTCTTCGATTTAAGCCATTTTAACCGCAAACCTCATTAGACTAATCCACCTTGAAACTCTCAAAGCATGTATGGGAATGAAAATTTTTATTCATTTATTTTATATTTAATACACATTTTGAACTCAAATTTCTATATAAACATAATTTCAGATTAGGACTGGAAGGCCGCTTTAGCACGGCCAGATAAGTCATATACTTACCTGGTGACCACCGTGATGGAGCAGCCGAAAGGACAGGATTCGAGTTCCTATCCTGTCCAATTTTATATATATCACAAGATGGAGGGGATGGGGGTAAGGAGAAGTAAAAACCCCCATCTCCTCAATGACAATGCGAACGAAAGACGAAACGAGTATACCAAACCGGGGGTGGCGGCGGAGGCAGAGGCAGAGGCGGAGGCGGGAAAGCGGGACACGGTGCGCGAAGGCGGCGGCGGCGGGACCAAGTCGGAGGCGGGGAGAAAAACGGGCGCGCGCGGAAACCAAGTGTGTGTGTGTGTGCAGGGCAAGAGAGAGAGAGAGAGTAGATGATGTAGTCATGGCAACAGATAAAGGGGGGTAGGGGCAATGACAACAACTAAGAGGTAGGGGTAAAGAGATGGTGGGGGAGAAGAAAAAAAGGGGGTAGGGGTAACGGGTGTATGTGTATGTGCGTAATGAACATCTCGTGTAATGTTGATGACTGCGTCATCAACATACACTCGAATGTGCGCACCTACGGTGCGCACACATACGAAAATAAAAAAAGGGGGGTAGGGTAAGGTAAATAATAATAATAATAATACATACATAAAATTACTTACATTAAAAAATACAATCATATGTACGCGCGCTACGCGCGCTGGCTCTCGTGCAACATTGCAAATGTTGCTACGCAACATTTGCAATGTGGCACTCTCTATCTCGTACTTCATACTACTATCGAGTCAGTAAACTAATGTCTAAAGGAAAGGAATGTGAGTTTTGGCAGGGGAGAAAAGAAGGTGAATAATAGAAATGAATGGCTGTGTTTTGTGAGGTGGGCATGGTTAGGCACTGACCAAGAAGTATGAACCCCACATTGTTAGAGAGTGGGGTTTAGGTGTGGAGGGTACCTCTGTGGTGTGTTTTTTTTTTTTTTTTTTTTTTTTTTTTTTTTTTTTTTTTTTTTTTTCTGCTATTATGAACTCTCACTTAAGGGTATGATGGGTTGGTAAGTGGGGAGGGGAAGAGGGAGGAGAAGAGCTTTCTTTCAATCTGTGTCATGTTCTTCCTTACTACGTTTCTTGTTTTTCCTGTGCAATGTTTTGCGCACCACACACCAGTATATGGAAAAAATGAGTAACATAAAGAAAAAATATATATCTACTCGTCAATAATACGCACCACTAGGCAATATCCTCGAAAAACGGGAAGGCCGCTAACCCCTGAAACCCCACACCACACCCGAACGACAGCATCAGTGTAACTAAGTAACCACCCCTGCAGAGAATTCGCTGCAGTATTGGGACCGTCACCGCGATAAATTTAGGAAAACATAAACCACGTAACTAGACCTGGGAGAGGTGGGGGTAGGTTATGGCAGGGGTATAATCGAGCGAGGGATCATTCACGTAGGAAGCGACTCCGATAAACATGGAGAGGATAGTGCGTCAACTGTCAAGAGATCAGTGCGTGCAGATAACAAGCCACCCGCCGAAGGAAACGGGTACCAGGAACTTGGTCGACCGGTTCGGTATAGGTACTCAACGATTGCACGGTGGTTAACGGTACCAGAAAACCCCTGACACATGATCGCCGGCGAGGACAAGGAAGGCCAGGTCAAGACACCCGTGGAAGACCAATTTATACGTCTGCGTGCATTACGAAAGCGCCACACAACGGCTACGACATCTGTAGATACAGCTGGCGGAGGTACACGGCTCCAGGGTGAGTGACAATACAGTGCGTCGACGCCTTGCGGAACATAATTACCGGCCGGAGGCCTGCCATAGGTCCCCCGCACACCACGGACACATCAAAGGCGTGACTGGCATTTGCCCGAGAACACATCCATTGGACGGTCGACAATGGGCAAGGTGCTCTTTACGGACAAGTCGAGAGTGTCTCGTACGCCTCGGACAGGCCTGCTAGAGTATACCGACGACCAACGGAGAGGTTCGCGCATGCAATGTGCTGCAGTTCCGCCTTTGGAGGTGGGTCCATTCATGTTCTGGGAAGGCATCTCTTGTATCGGGGCCTACGGGATTTGCAGCATCTTTGATGGAGGTAGCTCTTACCGCCGTAAGGTATATCACAGACATCCTCGAGCCTAGGTCGTGCCATATGCCCCCTACATCGGTGACTCTTTTATCCTAATGCATGACAATGCAAGACCACACAAAGCCCAATGTGTGAATGACTACCTTAGGACGGTTCAAATTACGGCGTTGAAGTGGCCAGCATAATATAGTCCGAACCTCAACCCAATCGAACAATTGTGGGATATCCTGAACGTCGGATCCGACAGCTGCAACCCCCTCCATGGACCCTCCCGGACCTGCGACAGACATTGCAACGAACGTATGGATCGAATCACTGTCCAGGACATTCGCCACTCATCGAGGGCATGCCAGGACGGTGTCAGGCAGTCATCCGTGCAATAAGGAGTCATTCACGTAATTGGACAGACCCAACACCCCACGCGGCATCGTGGTATGCGTAACCAACATTGTTTGTTTGCATTGCCGAACCTCCGAATCCTGCTGCGAGAACCCTTTGGCTGCATCACCTTACGGTTCTCTGGGGAGACATCCACATGTTATTGTCA
>JABUQX010086595.1:0-12500 GCA_015478945.1 Trachelipus rathkii
GAGAGATAGAGATATATATTATAAATTAATATTAATAATATATAATAATTTACATATAATATATATATATATTAATATATATATATTATATATTCATTATATATTATAATACTATATATATATATATATATATATAATATATATATATATATATATATATATATAATTATATCAATAAACTAGCAGCAGCACTGCTATCCAAATTTATTGATCTTCTACATCTAAGATAAAATCGAAATTAGATAAATGGCAAAATTCAAAATAAATTCAAATATTTCATAATTACGTTTAATTATATATAAATTAATTAGTCATTACTATTTTAATCAACATTCATTTATAGAACTTAAAATCATAATAAATATAGCTTATGAGAATTAACGAATTAGTTAACTTAGTTTACATATTCGTTGGTCATTTATTACTGAGTTTCCAGTGTTGGGAGTTAAAGAAAAAGAGCACGACGCAGAAAGAAGGAGCCGAGAGAGAGAGATGAGAAGCAGAGAGAGAGAACGAGAGCAGAAGCACAGAGGATAAGAGGATTATATTATGAGGCGGAGAGCGAGGGAGGATCTTATAAGAATCTCTCTCACGAGGACTATTAATTTTCCACACCTATGAGATATATTTTTAAAAATTACTGAAGTAGAGAGAGACAATGAATACAACAGAACTAAGTATTAATGTTTCACGATATTGAGTGAGCCTTGTTGCATTTTATATTAGAATGATTTTATATATATATAACGCTTTTGAAATATTTGAAATAAAAGTAGAGAGATAGAAAAAGAAAATTATTTTAAAAGTTTAATACAAAAGTACACAAATCGAATACATATTAGAACATTAGAAATAGAAAAGACAGTAAGAAGCAGGCTACATGGGCCTATCGAAACTGAGTAGCACGTAAGCAAGCGCAAGCCAATTAAGAAGTCAGTCACATAAACAACATCTTAAATCCACAAAGCAAAGCACCCCAGGGCCCATCAACAACTCGCACAGTATACACAAAAGTCTAAAACATACTCATAGCAATCCAGCACAGACCACCCTAGGGCTGATCCAATAACTTACAAGTCATTAACTTACAATAAAAATAAAAATTCATTTTGCCCTAGATATCTATTTATGTTCGATGAAGGAGATGATGCCTGTGAAGTATGTAAGTTTTAGAGTACGAATAGAGAGATCGCAGTAGAGATAGAGATGAGCCGAACGAGTAGAACAGAGCACAGTGACATGTCAATAGATGAGATCGATACTGCATAGATACATCGTGCTATAATTAAGTTTGCTTACGCGAGTGTTTCGAGATAGTTATAATAGGCAGGCTAACCTATGTGTCTGTTTCATAGATATATGAAATTAATCGTTTTTTTAATTATACCAATAAATACATATTAATAATAACATAACTCTTCCACTTATTCCAAGCGATATATCCTATTTTTATTTCACTGGACTAATTAATATGTCGCAATTTATTAAAAACAATTATAATATTACTTAAAATAAATTAATTAATTATTAATAAATATAATTTCTATAATTTACTTTATAATAATAAATATAACACATAAACTGTATAGTTATAAAATCAATCTCATCGAATATCTTGAAAAGGTATATATGCTTTGGTTCTATATTATTAACCTTTTCTAAGTCGAGTCCGTACGTGGCGTCACTGCCAGTGAGAGAAGAATTTTATCTTTTGCACATTGAAAAAAATTCGAAAGGAAAGCAAACTAAATCAAGATATAATATTTATATTGTTTAATAAATTATATAGATGGTAAATTTCAAATAAATATTAAGAATAAATATTCATAAATTTAATTAATATTATTATAATCAAAAAATTAAGTGAACAAATAAATTTCAAAAAAATAAAATGAAAAATAGTTATAAACTGGAAGCTTATCTTATTGAGTTGAATGTGCCAATTTTGGTCCTATCAATTTTTTAAATTTTAAATGAGACATATACACACACACACATAACATAACACACACACACACACAACATATATCATATATTATTATAATATTATAATTTTTTAATATTATATATATATTATATATTAATTATAAAATATATTATATATAATATATATAATTAAATTCATATATATTTATTATATATATATATATATATATATAAATATATTATATATATTATAATATATCTATTATATTTATATAATACCACACCTTTCTTTTCAACAAGACAGGTGGTAAGGTATGTAGACATGCACCTGTAGATAAACAGAAAAGTAGAGAAGAATATGACAGCCATACGTAAAAAGAGCGAAAGCTACATGTGCCGTTAATCTCATCTATGTGTATATTTATTAGGATCAACAAGTGACACGCATAAAAGATCATACCATTTAAGTGCACACGCAAGAGGCGTCCATTCATAGAGCAATTGGTCGTATTAGGGAGTGCGCGACGCGCTTGTGCGATCTGCAGGGACTCGTAGTAATTGGATACCTCGTTATGAGAGTATCTTTGAGATACGATATGCGTTGATCATAGGACAACCGTCGATA
This sequence comes from Trachelipus rathkii, assembly GCA_015478945.1. NCBI lineage: Eukaryota > Metazoa > Arthropoda > Malacostraca > Isopoda > Trachelipodidae > Trachelipus > Trachelipus rathkii. The sequence continues at coordinate 2,552 of JABUQX010086595.1, forward strand.
GTCCTACGCTGGATATGACTAACATATCACATTACCAAAACTTCATAATCGAACTAAGTCTCGCGAGGTGAAAGACTTATTGATTCTTAATCTTACTCTCACTCCACACTTTCATCATCTATATATAGCCTCATCTGAGGCCAAACTCAACATTATTCATCTCTATCCTATCAGTATACATTACCTTTGCTTGAGATCAATTCAATCTAACTTTTAATATCTTATCGGATCTCTCTTAAATGACCGAGGAAATCAATTATTTACTCACACACACTCACAATTAAGCAACTTCAATATACTATAATTCATTATTATTTACTATTTACATTTCATATCATGACAATATTATCTAAGGTGGATCTCAACGTACTTTCATTTGTATCTCTTTATCTCATCTTATCTCCACTTTTTTTAAACACCACATCAACTTCACTATTTATTATATGATTCATAATCCTGTGGCATTTACTATTTATCTTCATCACATCCTTACACGACCTAAATGTCTATAATATTGATCATACTTAAACTAATTATTATAGATTTTATTAATATATATATTGTGTATAACTATATATAAATTAATTATTATAAATAATGGAATTATTACTATATTTATTAATTATATTATATTTAACTTTTAATTAGTTATATAATATATTATATATATTTATATATATTGACGGTAATAGGTTGATTGTTTATAATATAATTCTATACAGTAAACATTATACTATATTTTATATTAGTTGAGCATATATACCTATCATTTATATTATATAATGATTTACATTTAATATTATATAACATAATATTATATACTCAAGGTATACACATATCCTCGACTATTATTGTATTGACCCTCTATGTGAGGACTGCACTAATTGGACTTAAGGAGTCCCTTTTACAATCCACCTAACTTGATTACACTATTGCACCAAGTCCCATCCTTTTTCACTGGCCATATCACGAACTTTCTACTGACATAATATTAGTTAAATCATTCCGTATCCTTATTTCATACCAACATAAATATTACCTATATAAATTAAGCTTTTATTCTTTTAGCCTTCTATGAACTATTGCGTAGGACCACAAGATGATCTCACTTACACAACATAATCATACATGCTTTACATCTTTATACCGAGTTCCCCACTGAGTATATGGTCTTCTCACGCGAGAGAGACCTGGTACCATACTGTGTCATTAATCTTGCTCGTATATATATACATATCTATTAATACACTATTATTCATCACTCCTTACTATTATTTTATTCAATCGTATAAACTATATATTATTGTATTATATCTATTATAATCTCTACGACCAATATCATTTCATTCATAATATACTATTAATCTATCATGATTTATCGAGGTATCATCAATTCAAACTCTAAATACTATATTCATCTTCATTTATTATTATTATTATTAATTAGAGTTTTGATAATTATTTAAGTTAGTATTAATGTATTATTATTATCATTCATCAATTACTCCGACTCATCTCCATGTCTCCCTATATTTAAGCGACTTTCCATTAATCAGGTACTTGATTTTATTTTATATTATGATTATTAATTATTATTATTATTATTATTATTATTATTATCATTATTATTAATTATTATTATTATTATTACTCATTTATTATTATTATATTATTATTATTACTATTATTATTATTATTATTATTATTATTAATTATTATTATTATATTATTATTATATTATTTAAATTATTAATTATTATATTATATTATATTATATTATAATTATTATTATTATATTATTTTTTATTATTACTCCATAACTATTCTAAGTATATTTCTTATTAAACTCATATTCCATTATATCACACTATATTATTAGTAATATTTATACCAAGTAGAGAATATATTAGATGAGTATCATCTACTACTGCACCTTATCATATCATTTCACTCTGTGATTTATTATATAATATATTAATAATATACGAAATTATTATCAATTAATTTATTGAACATCGAATATTTCTATTATTTACTTTAGATCACAAGCTTGGGATACTTATTGATGCATTACAAGAGCTATACTATATTTTTATTAACTCGCCTATAGCTCTCACAGAATAAGTAAACTTACTATTTACTATTATTATAAACTTTCATCTAGCTACCATATTATTCAATGTAAATATCTCCCATTTTATTCAATTATTGCTATGTATTACTATTTACTTATCACACTTATTATATACTCTTATTACTTTTACGACTCTATGCAAATACTATATTAAAACCATAATATAATAAATTGTATAAACATATAATCAATTATCTTCACCACTATATTTAATCATTCCACATCAAATTTATTTTTATTCATGATATATATAATAGATTTAGATTATTTCACAACTACTTATATAATACTATATTACTTATAATACTATATTCATTATATGAAAATCATTATCATGTGGCTTGCTTCGCTGATGTCATAAACCACGTGGTTTATGCCTCTTACGTTATTAATAATTTCATTGCTTGTAAATAATCATAAGTCATATGCGCCCAGTTTTATTATTGTTATCTAAAATAATAATATCTGCATATATTAATTATTATTTATCACACACATATGATCATTTTGTATTATTACTTAACTTATCATGTAAATCTATATTCACATAGCTATTATAATATCTATCGAATCAAATTTATTATTTTTTCTCAAATTATTATTATTCATCTCCTTAATGCTCGAACCGAGGAATAATCATCCCTTAATAATAATAATAATATTATTATTTTATTATTATTACTTATGACTGCTCCTAGCATTATAATTTTACACTCAATTTCTTCTTACTTATCAGTTCTAATTCCTCATTATTAATATACTGTATTATTCATGTATTTACTATATTCACTCACTAATACTATTTATCTCATATTAATTACAGATAATCATCACATCATATTCGGATTATATCTGTATGCTTCCAACTATTTTCGTTGAGATTATCTTTTATTTCACCGTAGAAGAGATTATATTTTCATAATATATCCATGCAGATTTTTAATCATTCTATATACTCATTGTTATTTTCAATTTCACTCTTCACACGGCATATATTCACTCTATTACAACTTATTATATTTATCTATAATTTGATCTCTCAATTATCTATTATCACCTCCTAATTATAATACCATTTGTATTAATTTATTATTATTACTCTATTATTTACTCTATTATTAATAATTAAACCTCTACAACTACATTTAATAATAATATTAAGTTAAGTTTTGTTAAAATTTAAGGTTTATAGTTTATTAGTTATCTTTTAGATTAATTAAAATTGAATTATATATTCTGTATTTATTTTCATATAGTTAGTTTTATTATTCCTTATTAAATTTCCCATTATCAGTGAGTCATACTCTAATTTTCTATTTTCAGTATTATTTATTGCAAGTGCATCATATATATTCAAATTTATTCTAATTATTTTTTTTATTATTCATTTAAGCAAAATATCATCTCTATTATCATTAACACCCATTATTAATTAAAATAATAAACTTTATATATTCGAGTCGATCTAGTTTAAGATGCTTATTACCTATATTTATTAATCTCCTTTTATTGAATTAGTTTATTTCCCCATTTCACATTTTCTTAAAGATATCATAAAGTTATTTTAATTTTATTACCATTATTTGCTTTCTTTTCTTTATTCTATATATGCACATCCTTTAGTTATATTATATTTTTACACTTTTATTATTTTATTATTTCACATTACATCTATTATTATTTAATATTATTTTCCAATATACAACTTATTATTCATTATCGTATAATCATCTATATATTATTCATAACATATTAGATTGCATTATTTTATATGTATAATTATTCACCATTATGATTTATTACTAATTATTAACTTTTATATATCTTCGTTTTGATCTATTAATATAACAACAAAGTTTCGTATTGACTTATTCCATTATTATCTCTACAATTAGCAGATTATTAATACATTATTATTCATTTACATTATTACTACTATTTATTATCACTTAATCATACTCATCTAATTTAATCTATCCTATTATTACATCTTTAGTTTATAACACTATTACATTGTCATGTTATTACCATATATTTTAGTCTATTAATATAATTATTAGATTAATTTACTATTAATTATTTTACAAATTGTTTAATCATTATATCATAATTCATTGAGTATTATATATTTAATCTTGATATTACTGACGTACTACTAAATATATACTTATATGACTTAAATGTTTATTTATTTATATCTATTAAATATTATTTAGTTAAATTATTATAATTTTTAACTTCTATCATCACTTTATCACCTATCAATTCCTATGTCGATGACTTACTCCATTATTATCACTTATTTATCATCTATCTATTATATCTCATTATTATCTCATGGTATATAGTATTTATATATTTTATTACACATATATAATTATATATTTATGAATTATATATATTATTTAATTATTATTATGTATTTCCCGATTATTCCCATTCACTTATACATTCGATCTCTCATCTACATTAGATTTTATATACATTCAATCAAACACTATATCTTCTATATCTATCTTCATTTATAATTATTCAAACCAATAAAAATAGCAATTTTAGAGCTTATAACTCGAAATACATCTTGCTTTTTAAAAAGTCAAGTTTTTCTTACCAATTATTATTTACTTCATTGTACAATATTTTAGAAAATCTATCTCGCCAGCGAGAAATAACTTAGGATTAACTTATGAATTTATGCTGGTGTTATAAAAGTACTTAAGTTGAAATGATATTAACAACTATCATGAGCATGACTTCTATTTATTAGACATGAGATACTTGCAATGGGGGGAAAGTTGGTGCTGTGACTTGTGAGGCCCACCGAGAATGATTCATGGAATTTTGGAAATGTTTTCAATACACAGTTTATTACTTTTAATAATGGTATTATTGGCAGTTGTTTTAGTACTGGAAACGACAGAAGTAGTAATAAAATTATTTTGAAATGGTAGTAACTTAAGAAAATAAAATAACTATTAGAAATATGATACAAAAACCTTTCATCTATCTAGAGTCACGAAACCAAAAGAAAATGAATACTAATTTACTAATTACTATTTGAATAATCGAGAGAGGCAGATCAATCGACTTGTCTACATATAACCTATATACCTTACAAATATATATATAATTCAGATTATACCAGAAAATCACACTCTTCGAAGATACTATTATACTATATATTATCATAATGGAATACATAGATGTCATAAATCGTCAGGAAATTTTTCGGCATTTCCATTTATCAAACTTATAAATATACAATAGAATTTTATTTTATTATATACACTATATCACACAAAATTTACCATATCTCTGCTCTGTACCACAAAGTCACTCATCAGAATTTGCAAATCCTCATCATCATTATTATCCCCATCATTATGACACTTTTTGTGTCGTCGTGCTACAGTGCGCCGGTGTTGTGTCTGTGTGGACACGTGACCTATTACATAATCTTTGTTTATGTCTTTTTTGGATGTTTGTATGTTACACAAGTGTCATGTCGCTCACATCTACTAAGTCTATTATCTGTCTATGGAGCAATCTTAATTGGCGCCGGACGTCGAGCTGATCGTGTGTGTTTTAGTGCTCGTTTTGTTGTGCGTTCGTATAGGGAGTTCTTTGATGTTATGATGATTGTGAGTGTGTTAGTAAATGTTCATCTTCTCACTCTAAGGTTGCATGATAAAGAACTTATACTTTAATTATTTATGTAGCGCATAACTCTTACATGGTTTAAACTTGAGATAATATGCTAAGTCCAATAAACCATATCGGTAAAGTAAAGCATTAATTTGCACATATTGTTAAAGAGTAATTTTATATCTACTAATAAAATGGATGAGATCCACACCTCTGACGGCTCAGATATAATATAATTCTATATAATTTAAATATATGTGTAGAATATAAGATACGCTCACTCTCAAAATACCTCAAATTTCAGTTTCGAAAACAATTGTATAACGTAAATATAAGTGATGTATGTATACAATTGAGTATTACAAATAGTAATTATCATCACTTCTATCATTGGAGTTTGTAAAGTGATACGTAAGTATGCTAATTTTTCAGGCTCTATTGCTATGGCGCGTGTGCATATAGACATCCAATATAGTAGAATTGGATATTTATGCGAGAGACTGGACTAATCAGATACACACAAGATGATTCTGGTAATGTTCGCTGAGGCAGACGTGTAACACCATGTGTCATGTTATATTGGCGTAATTATCTCGCTCTCTAGGCATAATACAGTATGTTATGTCAGAGTCGAATCGTTATATATAGTGAGGTCTTGCGAGTATGTCGATAATAGTGGACGTCAGTTATGTTTTTTGTCGAATAAGCATTACAGGCACTGAATTAAATCAGTGATTACCTCATTTGCTTTAAAGTATATAAAACAATAGCTGAGTCTTGCTTAATCAGAAAATGACTGATTCTTGTTCCCCTTGATTCTATTAATATAACACGTGACACTCGCAATAATAGCTCAGTATTCATGATCTATATATTATAATATTAATATAGTATAATATATAAAATATGAGCATTATATGAATTTATGCAAATTCTGATATATACAAAACTGTAACTATATATAAATTATTTTCTATCATTAAAGTTGCATTGAATATAGATGATTATAAGTATGAGAAAAAGTGCTTCTGAGCAATGTACTATTCTCTACACATGATCTTATCATGATCACAAATACTATTTTCACAGTTAATTATGGTTAATTCATAGTTAAAGAAATATGGCAAAATTGCCAAAAGTATCACGATTATAATTAAGATAGACAATATTCATATCAGCCAATGCGTTTTATGATCCTCTCTCCATAAAGTATTCATTTAAATATTAAAATGACCTTATATCCTACATTAATATAAATATAATATAGCATATAATATAATACCTATTACCAATCTCATTATTTTCTCACTAGTATTTCAATTATGACATTAACAGTACTTATCATTACAAATAAAGCTATATACTCATTTTTATTACCATTCTATATTAAGCATACATTATAAGTACATTCTATTAATATTATAGAGAAACTTAGAAGCATTAATTTTAGACATCTTAGGGTACAATTTTGAAATGTAAAGGTAAATAATAATATATATAACGGAAGACCTTACTCACATTATGTAACTTGCAAATTTTTCTCCGGAGTGATAACTTGGAGCAATAAAATTATTTAGGTACAGATTATCCAGACATGCAGAATCCAGGCTTATCATTATGAGATAAGAAGATTACGTCCAACTATATCATAACAACACACATACACACATCACAAACACAACTCAAATAATAACTAAGTCTCGGACTCGATTATACTCATGGAGATAAGAGGCTAGGAACTATTTGCTGCGATTGAAATATACTCATTTTTCACATGATCACCATTGCATATATAATAATAATATATATAAATATATATATATATATATTAATATTAATATATATATATATATATATATAATATATATATATATAATATTAATATATTATATATATATATATATATTAATTAATATATTATTATTATATATATTATATATATTATAGTATTATATATATTATAATATATTATATATAATAAATTATTATAATAAATAATATATCCAATATAATATTATAAATATATATACTATATTTAATATTATATATATTAATATAGATCTATATATAATTATAAATATTTATAATGAAATTTATTACTTTAAAAAACGTAGATTATAAAGACTTATTGTACTTATTGTAAAAGTTTATTGTAAGAGAAGATATTTGTATATGCTATACTAACATATAGTGATTATAGTTGACTCTATAATGTAATGGGAGTCAATCAAGACAAAGAATATTTTTGACATTATTTTAACACTACAAATGTTGACCTATTAATTACTAAGGAAGATGATATGGCATTAGAGACCGCAACATTAATTCTGTCACACTATTTAAAAAAGCAAGTGGATTGCATATGCAGATTATAATTGGCTTGAGAGAACCACAACCTTGAGTAGGATAATGGATGCCACGAGATGATAACTCTATCTCTGACCACGATGTAGGGCTTCGTAAAGGAGATCACACCACTTTCCTCTGTAGAAGTTCTATAACTAACTTTCATAGAGAGAAAGTAGTTCATATCGACACGCATAATCTCACACTAATAGCACCTCTCAGTACATACATCTTCTATTACTCTCACTTTTCATATTAATAAAAGACATCGCAGCAAATCTATTAATATTCTCTTCAGAAGATTTGAGGGTTTTAATGTTAAGAGTAGGCAGACTGCATACTTGGCGATAATAAAATATATTATGCAGAGAGATATAAGAGAGATAAGAGTCAGTGAGAGATGAGAGATGAGAGAGAGAGATAGAGAGATGAGTAAGATGAAGTAAGTTAGAGTAGAGCAATAGCGTATTTCGATTGACTCCATACCATAAATCATCCAATATTACTCATACGTCACCGACATAGAGTTAAAGAGCTAACAGAAATTATTTTACCTGTATAAAACACATATTAAAATTTATTTTTTTATGAGTATAATTAAAATATTATCTCACATTCTATGGGGAGTTACAGTTATATTATATTTCTCTTATCTCTCCCAAAAAAAAAAACTTAATAAAGGTAGGTATCTTATTTTGAAGGTAGGCTATTAAAAATTACTTCAACTGAGTCACACCAGTTAATTTGCTGTGTAATGGTTTAGAGTAATGTATCTCAGATATATCGTACGAGCTTATGTATACATGCTCAATACCGAGAGTATATTCTATACACTCTTTAATTAATAAATACTCCCCAATTCTTTTTGATTTATAATAATATTAAAATATCTAGACATTCTAAAAACTATATTATTTACAACATTTAACAAGTGAATAGTGCTCGTTCATGAGACTCGCCTTTCCAAAACACGATTTCATGCTTTATTAGCTCTCACTCTACTCTGAATACCAAGATAAACTGCTATGTACTCATCCTAATGATCTAATTCTACAATAAAGTCTGAGAATACTCGCTTATGTTACCGTATTCACGCTCAGAAACTCGAGATACTCTCATTATTTTTATATAATATATAAATTAAATTGCAAGTTGAACACAGCACTATACTGAAAATATAATTTCGATATGTTAACATATTTATATATACTATTAGAATTACTGCCATAATATTTATTGAATACCATAATCAGAGATAATAATGATATTTGATTGAAAATATTTGAGCAATAATATAATATATTGATGTATATTAATATTATAGTAATCATAAAATAAATTTAAATAATCTATATATATAAAATAAATATGGATTATATCATAATATATACATATTGAAATGTTAATATCAATAAAACATATTATGGCTTTATAAAATTCGTATAATTGCTTACTATGACTATATAAGAGACACACGATGTTTCGATTATCATCTCTACATATTCACATATATATTTACATCCTCTTTTGCTATCATACTATTTTTATCTCAGAGTTTATTTATACTTAATATAATAAGTTCACATAATTATCTAACGAGGAGAGTTCGCTAGACTTACAGAGCTTGAACTATTTTACGAGCCACTTTACCATCTTATGTGAAGAGCGGACACGCGACCTGACCTATCATCATTGTGAACAGAAATGAAGAAAGAAATTCAACTCCATACTATATCGTGACAAATAATCAGTGAGGACAGACGACGAGAATCTTCTTACTCCTACTCTCTGTGCAATCTCTCCACGTAACTCGTACATGATTAC
>JABUQX010086595.1:30000-42500 GCA_015478945.1 Trachelipus rathkii
TATATATATATATATATATATATATATATATATATATATATATATATATATATATATATATATATATATATATATATATATATATATATACATATATATATATATATATATATATATATATATATATATATATAATCAATCTTCCACAGAAATACAACATCTTAGAAAACACATAACTTAAAAATTTGTTTGTCCTTAATTTTGTTGGTGTTTCTTTTCTCGTGACCTTAGTTGGAAAAATAATACTTTTTATCTTTCTAAAGAACCTTTTAAAGAGATTGTGTGTTGTGAGGGGCCTTCGGAATTTCCTCCCGTTATTCCAGCTGCTGTTATTTAAAAGGGTGTCGTTCGTCCCTGTATGAGGTATGTATGCCTCACACATCTTGTTTGGTTCCAATCTCATACCTCTCCTTTATAAAGGAGGGGTCTATGGATTTCCGTCTTATCAACTATCCAGCTCACTATCTCTCTCTGGTCTCTTTCTGCCCTTCTAATTGTTGCCTCACTTTATTTATGTTATCGCTATTACAACGGGCAATGTCTCTGAACTCTCTGATCGCATACCTCCTCTAGCGAGAAGGGCTCGTGAGACGCGTCTTGCTACACAAGGATACACAATTTCAAACTCCAGTCTTTGAACTGGACTCAGATTGGCAATTTCTCCTAACTTTGTTGGCATTTGCTCACCAGAGGTGACATTATATATATATATATATATATATATATATATATATATATATATATATATATATATATATATATATATATATATATATATATATATATATATATATATATATGAGCTGTCTGGGCTAAGGAAGATAAGAAGACATTGAACATTTAAAGTGCTAGGTTTGTAAGGTTGTGCTAGAACATTCACCTGCACTTCAATACCCAATGACACGCACCTTTCTCACCTCATTGACACAGAGAGTATGTCAAGTGCGTTTTTGACCTTGCATATGGAGTGCGAAATTTGCATGTCCGATAAGCCCCCCTTCCCCCCGGTTCTCTTTATTCATGGCATAAATGTAGAGTGACTAACTTACGTATATGAAGCAGCTGTTTCGAACTCTAATGCAGATTCTAGCGAGAAACTTGCTAGAAAGTTCCACTTCTCGAATATGATAATGCCTGTGAGGCGAGAACGAGAGAGGTGCAAATGTTTAAATAAAAATCATCATACAACATTTTCCACATCTTAGTGCTCTTTAATTTTTAAGAAGTTAAAATGACCTCTAAGGAAAATTCCAGAGCTATTCCTCCTTCCCCACCACTTCAAACATTTATGCCTAATATTGTAATTTCTAAAAAATACTCTCTCTCTCTCTCTCTCTCTCTCTCTCTCTCTCTCTCTCTCTCTCTCTCTCTCTCTCTCTCTCTCTCTCTCTCTCATAGCTTAGAACTAAGAAGCCGTATGGGACAGTTGGTATCCTTCCTCTGATTCTCAAAATCCTTGCTCTCTCTTCAAAGTCTTCGAATCCTATCTCAGTTGATTGCTTTGTGTGTGTGTGTGTGTGTGTAGAGAGAGAGAGAGAGAGAGAGAGAGAGAGAGAGAGAGAGAGAGAGAGAGAGAGAGAGAAAGAGATAGATAGATAGATAGAAGAGAGAGAGAGAGAGAGAGAGAGAGAGAGAGAGAGAGAGAGAGAGAGAGAGCTCTTTCCATAATTCTACTAATATCATCTCTGGCTTCCATAATGAACGCTGGAATGGTGATCTTTCTCTTCTCTCTGGGTCTTTGATCCTTTGTCTTTTCGGTGAATCTGTTGCTGTGGTGATGTACGTATCGAAAGCTCTTTACATTGGATTTGGTACAACGTTTTCACTTCTAAAGTTCCCTCCTTCGGTACATCTCAACCTCTCGGAATTTTGGGGACTCTTTTGCTGTGGCGTTAAATATGTCGAAAACTTTTTAAATAATCTGGAACGAAGTTTTGGTTTCTAAATATTACTTTTGCCTTATGCATCTTTTTTTGAAACCTTCTCTTTGATCTTCTTTCCGGCTGTTCTAAATCAGCTGTTGCAGACGGCCACCCGTCAACCCTTAAATCTAGCAATATCAAAATATAAGTCAGGGTTCTGTCCTAAATACTGACCCTTTTTTATACTTTTTATAATGACCTTTCTGTCACTTCATCACAAATCAATTCCTATGTGGACGATTCCAAATAAGTTTCAATTAACTGAAACTACGAGGACATGTTTGCTGAAAATAAACTCTGATCTTTAGCATATTTCTAATTGTGGAGCAGAAAGCTTGGTTGTTTTCAACTTTCAAAGCCTCAAAAGCATTTTTCCTTCCTCTGTCTGCTTCCCATAGTCTTTCACAAAAATATAATATCTTATAAGGCACAGAACCCGCTGTATATCCTTTGCGCATCATCTCTCTTGGAAGTTTCACATTCTCTCTCTCTCTCTCTCTCTCTCTCTCTCTCTCTCTCTCTCTCTCTCTCTCGTTTCTTTTTCTCGTGATCTTGCTGGAAGGATCATATTATTCTTCTTTCCAAACAACCTTTTTATAAGAGGTTAGGTGTTCCGAGAGGTCTAAGGAATTTCTCCACACCATCCCTGCTGATGATATCTCTGTACAGGAGCTTTATTCAACCTCATGTGGAATATGCTCCTGTATCTGGGTGGTTTCACTCACACAGCACTTTTTGAAAAAGTCTAGAGCTTTTCACTTTATCAATTCTCACATTCTCATCAACTCACTCAATTGCATTCTGCCCTTTCAATTGTTGCATCACTATCCTTATAATATAGTACTAAAACGAACACTAATCTAATGAACTCAGTCGCATATTTTCTCCTTTGAGGAGAGCCATCGCGGCACATCTTTCCACACAGTTCCATTCATTTCCTGTCCATCTTTCTTACCATAGATTTAACTGCCATGCTCACTCTTACACCGGTAAAATGTGGAATACTTGTTGACCTTCTTCAATTTTCCCACTTTCTTTAACCTTAGTACTTTCAAGCTCTTAACCATTTCAAGTAGTCAGGCCTTCGACTATTTTATGATGCACTAGATTTACTCTATCCCTGGTGGATTGTGTGTGAGCCTCTATCTCTTTTATACTAGAGGCAACATGATATATATATATATATATATATATATATATATATATATATATATATATATATATATATATATATATATATATATATATATATATATATATATATACTAAAAAATATATATATATATATATATATATAATTATCACAGATAAATTTAAAAGTTTTTTTTCAATTCTGTATTTAACTCACATTATCATTTCCTTCCAAGAAATATAAAATAAATAAATAAAATCCTATTTCATTTATTTAAAAATATTTTTTTATTTAAATTAGCAAATGAAAAGATATTGCAATAATAATAATAATTGGAATTGGAATTGGAAATGCTTTATTCAGAAGATTACAATATACAATATTAAGTTTAACATTATTAACAATATTTAGTTGTAGTAAAAACAAAACTTAATGGTATACAATTTCTGAAAGGGGGCTACTAATTGCAACACGATGATGTGTCCTTTGAGCCCCAAAATAATATAAATCTGATTAAATTTAAGCAATTTGGTTTAAGGATTGAGCTTAATGTAATCCCAAAACGAATATTAATACAAATAGAATACATAAAATTAGCAAAATAATAAGAATAAGTGTATAAATAATATCAATAATAATATTTATATATATAATAGGGACAAGTTTAACAATGATGAAAATAATAATTACAGTAAATAGTACCTATAATAACAACAATAATAATAATAATAATAATAATAATAATAATAATAATAATAATAATAATAATAATAATAAAAAAATAGTAAAAAAATAAAAATAAAAAACAATAATAATAAAAATAATAGTTCAAATTAAAATAATAATAAAAATCATAATAATAATAATAACTTATTAATAATAATATTAATAATAAAAATAATAATAATAATAATAATAATAATAATAATAATAATAATAATAATAATAATAATAATAATAATAATAATAATAATAATAATAATAATAATAATAATAATAATAATAATAATAATAATAATAATAATATATTATTAATAATAATATTAATAATAATAATAATAACAATAATAATAATAATAATAATAATAATAATAATAATAATAATAATAATAATAATAATAATAATAATAATAATCATAATAATAATAATAATAATAATAATAACAATAACAATAATATTAATATTAATAATAATAATAACAATAATAACAATAACAATAATAATAATAATAACAATAATAATAATAATAACAATAACAATAACAATAGCAATGATAATACTAATAATAATAATATTATAGTAACAATCATAATATTTGAAACATTTCACATTTTTTTGTTTAACCGTGCGATAACAATAATAACAATTTTATTAATAATAATTGTATTAACAATAATATTAATAAACAATAATCATATATATAATAATAATAATAATAATAATAACAATAATAATAATAACAACAATAACAATAATAATAATAATAACAATAATAATAATAATAGTAATGATAATCATAATCATAATAATTATAATAATAAAAGCAACTACGACAAATACAACAAAATTAATCACAATCACAATTACAATCATAATTACATCTAAAAATTACAATAATTTCAATATAATTATATTAGCTACAATCATGTTTACAACAATAGAAATAATAATAATAGTAATAGTATTATTAATAATTAATTAGAATATTAGTGACTGATTATGTGTAGCAATAATAATAATCATAATAATAATAATAATAATAATAATAATAATAATAATAATAATAATAATAATAATAATAATAATAATAATAATAATAATAATAATAATAATAATAATAATAATAATAATAATAATAATAATAATAATAATAATAATAATAATAATAATAATAATAATAATAATAATAATAATAATAATAATAATAATAATAATAATAATAATAATATAATAATAATAATAATAATAATAATAATAATAATAATAATAATAATAATAAAATAATAAGTGATAATAATAATAATAATAATAATAATAATAATAATAATAATAATAATATTAATAATAATAATAATAACAATAATAATAATAATAATAATAATAATAATAATAATAATAATAATAATAATAATAAAAATAATAATAATAATAACAATAATGGTAATGGTAGTAGCTAGATTTTACGTAGGTGTAATCCCTGGGTTAGGTATTTATTAATATTTATTTAGATAATATGTTTTTAATTTTTTAGTAAAAGATTTGGTAGAGTTTTCGGTTTTGATATCTTGTGGCATTGAGTTGAAAAGTTTAGCTGCTTTATAGCTGACGCTTTGAGTGGCTTTTTTAAGTCTACAGAAGGGAGGGTTTATGTAAGTATTATTTCTTAGGTTTATTTGATTTGCTACGCGCCTTGCTTGGTTTGAATGAAAATTTGCTAGCAAGAAGTCACATGCATTGTTATGGATAATTTTATGTATCTCTTTCAGGAGTGATATATTTAGCAAGTCTTTAAACTGCAATATCTTTAGGTTTTTGAATAATGGTTGTGTATGGCTGTAAAAGTCTCTTGTATTGCTAATGAGGCGAATAAATCGCTTTTGGGTTACAATAACAGGGTGGATTACTGAGTTACTTGTGGTACCGTAGATAGGAAGACAGTAAAGTAAGTGAGGGTGTATTAGTGAATAGTATAATTTCCTAAGAATGTAAAGAGGTACAAAATTTCTTAATTTTATTAACATATACATGTATCTCGACAGTCTGCTAACTAGGTTGTTAATATGTTCTTTAAATGTCAGTTTATCATCGATTGTTAATCCAAGTATTTTAGCATTTGCAGCCCTATTCAGTTCTATATTATTAATTTTAATTTTTAAATCGTTAATTGGTTTGTTGCTAAAAATTATGTAAGATGTTTTATTTAAATTTAAAGATAGCTTATTAGCATCTATCCATTTCATTATTTTTGTTAATGTGTCTGTTGCTTTACGGGATAGAGACTCGGCATCTTTGTCATTTATTAAAATGGAGGTATCGTCAGCAAAAGAGACTGAAAAAGCGTCATGAGACTTAATCAGATCATTTGTATATAGAGTAAATAAAAACGGTCCAAGAATTGAGCCCTGGGGTACGCCGATTGATGTTTGAAGTGTGGTTGAATTAGTTTCATTTAGTTTTACGTATTGAGATCTCTCCTTTAAGTAGCTTTTAAACCATTGTAAGTTTGTCCCTTCAAAGCCCATTTTGTTCATTTTACTTAATAGTATGTCATGATCAATCATGTCAAAAGCTTTAGTGAAATCTAATAATAATAGCAGGGAGGAGTCTTTATTTTCTATATTTCTGTACAGTTTTTCGGTTAAGCAAATGAGGGCATCAGCAGTTGAACGTCCTTTTCTAAATCCAAATTGTGAATCGTTAAGAATATTGTTTGATATAAAATATTCTGTTAACTGATTGAAAACTAATTTCTCAAATATTTTACTAATCGTGTTTGTGATAGCTATTGGTCTATAATTTTTTGCTAGGCAAAGGTCTCCTTTTTTAGGTATAGGGATCACTTTTGCTGTCTTGAATATATTTGGGAAAATTCCTGTCAAAAATGATTCATTGAACAAGTGTTTTAAAGGGGTGGCTATTATGTCAGCTGAGAGTTTGAGGATGTGATTGGGGATAGAATGAACATCACATTTTTTGTTTTTTAATCCGGCGATTACCTTTTTTACCTCCGGGACAGTGATGGGAATAAAGGAAAAATGAGACTCGTAGTCTGGGAGAAAAGTTTCATATGATGTTTGACAAGGGGGTTTGTCTCTCAAGATTTGCTTACCGACGTTTACGAAGTATTCATTTAGTCCGTCTGCGATCTTATTTTGGTTGGTTGTTAACTGATTGTTTAAATTCAGTTCTTTTATACATTGTGAGTTTTTTTTGTTATTGTTGATTAATTTATTGATTAAACCCCAAGTGGCCTTCGAGTCTTTGTTGCAATCCTGGAATTTGTTAGAGTAGTGTTTTCTCTTTGCTTTCTTAAGAACTGCTTTTAATTGTTTATCATATGCGTTATATACTTGGAATGGTATAATTTTGTTTTTAAAGTTTCGGTAGAGTTTATGTTTTTGGTTGATAGAGTTTAGCAAAGCTGGTGTTAGCCATGGGTTTTGAATTCTTTTAGCACCAAGTTTTTTCGTTTTAATTGGGAATGATTCGTCGTAGCATTTATTTAATATATTTACGAACGAGTTGAATTTTTCTTCGATGCCTATGTTCTCACTGTATGTGAATGAAAAGTCAATTTCATTCATTTTGTTTATGTATTTCAGCCTTTGATGTTCACCATCTAGTCTGTATTTTATGGTGGTGAAATTTTGAGTTTTATTAATAGCAATTTTTGCAAGACATGGAAAGTGATCGGACATATCACTTTTTATTACGAAGGTTTTAACGTTCCAGTTTAGGTTCCCCCAGATATGATCTATTAAGGACGGACATCTATTTTCGACGTTGTTTGGACGTGTAGGTAGTGTTATGTAATTGACGAAACCATTTGATATGATTAAGCTTGAGAGAAAGTTTGCCCGCTTTGCAATGTTCTCGTTGGATAGATCAATGTTGAAATCACCCGCAATTATTACTTTAGAGTTAAGAAAATGTGTTTTGATAATTTCTTTGAGAGCATTTATGAACTCTGTTTTAGATGAATTTGGGGGTCGATAGACTCCCATTACAATTAGTTGATTCGATTTCATTTTAATGCGAGTTGCTAGTGCCTCTATGTGTGGGTTGACGAGTGAAATTATGACTTCATGAGATGTACAGAAGCCATTTTTTAAGTAAAGTGAAACTCCCCCACCCCGTTTGTTAGTTCGAAATGCATGTGTTTCAGTATATCCTGGGATCGGGTATAACCCGTTGTTATGTTCATTCAGAAATGTTTCGGTTAGTACTATGCAGTCAATTGTGATATTTTGGTAACTTAGATAGTCCAGAAAAGTATTGTGATGTTGTTTAAGACTTCTGATGTTGTGGTGGAGAAGAGAGAAGTGGCTCAGTTCAGGTGTCTTTCGATGTTTCAATATGTCCGGATAGATATATTCAGAGGCTTCTGGAATTATGTTTGGAAGTGAAACATCAGAGTTGCTTTCAATGAACATGGAATATCCGTCTTTAGAATATAAAGATGATTTAATCAATTATGAGAATTATTATTCTAACGAACAAAATATTCGGCAATAATTGTAAAACTGGTAGTTTTGACTGCTCTATCAGCGCTTGTGTTAGAAAGTAATAGAAATTGTGATATTTGTGACTAAAATAGTTGTATTTAAAAATGGTTTTTCCCTTTAGAATTAAGAAAATAATAATAATAATAATAATAATAATAATAATAATAATAATAATAATAATAATAATAATAATAATAATAATAATAATAATAATAATAATAATAATAAATAATAAAAAAAATAATAATAATAATAAAAAGATAATAATAATAATAATAATAATAATAATAATAATAATAATAATAATAATAATAATAATAAAAATAATAATAATAATAATAATAATAATAATAATAATAATAATAATAATAATAATAATAATAATAATAATAATAATAATAATAATAATAATTAATATTTATAATAATAATAATAATAATATTTAAATACTTTATAGTGATTATTTAAATTGATAGGCAAAGTATTTGTTAGTATATTAACAGATAGAAATGCCCCAAAGTGGTAATTCAATATCAAGGTGCCGTATTTTAACAAAAGATAAGCGAGGTTTCAACCTTTATGGGATTCATCACAACTCATGTCGCTAATTTTAATGATAATACAAATAGATGAATAAATAGATAGGTAAATAGGTAGATAAAAAGATAGGTTTTGTCGATATATAGATATATAGATATATAGATATATAGATATATAGATATATAGATATATAGATAGATAGATAGGTAGATATAATAGATATAGATAGATAGATAGATAGATAGATAGATAGATAGATAGATAGATAGATAGATAGATAGATAGATAGATAGATAGATAGATAGATAGATAGATAGATAGAGTAGATAGATAGATAGATAGATAGATAGATAGATAGATAGATAGATAGATAAATAGATAGATAAATAGATAGATAGATAGATAGATAAGATAGATAGATAGATAAATAGATAGATAGATAGATAGATAGATAGATAGATAGATAGATAGATAGATAGATGGATAAATAGATAGATAGATAGATAGATAGATAGATAGATAGATAGATAGATAGATAGATAGATAGATAGACACTAAATAGATTGATAGATAGATGAATGAGATGGAAAGATAGAGAGATAGATAGAATAGATAGATAGATAGATAGATAGATGAGTAGATAGATAGATAGATAGATAGATAGATAGATAGATAGATAGATAGATAGATAGATAGATAGATAGATAGATAGATAGATAGATATATTAGATAGTTTGATAAATAAATAGATAAAAGTTCCAAGAGAGAGAGAGAGAGAGAGAGAGAGAGAGAGAGAGAGAGAGAGAGTTAGCTGAGAGGGAGATTTGCGCAGAGAGGTACAGAGGGCAGAGAGAGAGAGAGAGAGAGAGAGAGAGAGAGAGAGAGAGAGAGAGAGAGAGAGAGAGAGAGAGAGACAGAGAGAGAGAGAGAGAGACAGAGAGAGACAGAGAGAGAGAGAGAGAAAAGAGAAGAAAAAGAGAGAGAGAGAGAGAGAGAGAGAGAGAGAGAGAGAGAGAGAGATCATCATCATAATGATAGTAATAGAAAAGATTACAATGATGATGATACTAATATCATCATAATAATAATAATAATAATAATAATAATAATAATAATAATAATAATAATAATAATAATAATAATAATAATAATAATAATAATAATAATAATAATAATAATAATAATAATAAAAATAATAACAATAAATAGTTCTTTATTTTCAGAAGAAATTTTATTAAGGACTATTCGAGAATAAAAAGAAGTTAAAACTTTTAATATTATACCAATATTTCGCCTGCATACTTCAGGCATGATCACGGTTAACTAACTATTATTTATAATGCAGCTTACAAAAATAAATTTCTAAATATAAAAAAAAAAAAAAATCTAAAATTATTTTACATTAATTGTGAAGTTTAAAAAATAATTTTGATGAAAAATCAAAAAATCAAAAAAAAAAAAAAAAAAAAAAAAAAAAAAAAAAAAAAAAAAAAAAAAAAAAAAAAAAAAAAAAAAAAAATTTTTTTTTTTTTTTGATTTTTCATCAAAATTATTTTTTAAACTTCACAATTAATGTAAAATAATTTTAGATTTTTATATTTAGAAATTTATTTTTGTAAGCTGCATTATAAATAATAGTTAGTTAACCGTGATCATGCCTGAAGTATTTATTTTTTAATTGTGTATAATAATAATAATAATAATAATAATAATAATAATAATAATAATAATAATAATAATAATAATAATAATAATAATAATAATAATAATAATAATAATAATAATAATAATAATAATAAAAATAATAATAATAAATAATAATAATAATAATAATAATAATAATAATAATAATAATAATAATAATAATAATAATAATAATAATGGTAAAAATTAATAATAATAATTATTTTAACCATTTAAATAAAATACAAAATAACATGATTAACATTATGGATTAAATTCTTTATAGCGATAGCTACCGAAGAGTTTGCATTAGGAATAAGCATACTAATGCTTATCACTATTTTAAAGAAATAATAATAATAATAATAATAATAATAATAATAATAATAGAAATGATTACAATGATGATAATTACTAATATCCTAATAATAATAATAATAATAATAATAATAATAATAATAATAATAATAATAATAATAATAATAATAATAATAATAATAATAATAATAATAATAATAATAATAATAATAATAATAATGATTCTAATTATAATAATAATAAAAATAATAATAATAATAATAACTTGATAATAATAATAATAATAATAATAATAATAATAATAATAATAATAATAATAATAATAATAATAATAATAATAATAATAATAATAATAATAATAATAACAATAATAATAATAATAATAATAATAATAATAATAATAATAATAATAATAATAATACTAAAGAATAAAAATAAGAATAATAAATACTAAAAACATTAGAATAATAATAATAATAATAATAATAATAATAATAATAATAATAATAATAATAATAATAATAATAATAATAATAATAATAATAATAATAATAATAATAATAATAATAATAATAATTATAATAATAATAATTATAATAATAATATTAATAATATTAAGATAATAATAATAATAATAATAATAATAATAATAATAATAATAATAATAATAATAATAATAATTATAATAATAATTGTAATTAAGTAATAATAATAATAATAATAATAATAATAATAATAATAATAATAATAATAATAATAATAATAATAATAATATTAATAATAATAATAATATTAATATTAATAATAATAATAATAATAATAATAATAATAATAATAATAATAATAATATAATATTAATAATAATAATAATAATAATAATAATAATAATAATAATAATAATAATAATAATAATAGTAAAAATTAATAATCAAGTTATTGCACCCATTGAAATATAAATGCAAAATATATAATTAACAATATAATTAAATTATTAATACTGATAGTGACTGAAAGACTTTCATTATAGACCCATATGCTTGCATATCACTATTTTTAAACAGAGGAAGAATAGTTAACGTCCAAGAAGGTATCTTTCTAGGTCTGATTACATCTTTTATTTTATTAAGTCGCCATATGAACTGCGCTTAATAAAGAGATGCCATTTTTAATGAAGCAAGTTTTTAATCAGTGACGGATGGTCCTTTTTTATTGTTAAAGCTTTATGAAGTAATTTTTTCTTTTTCAAAGTTAACAATAATAATAATAATAATAATAATAATAATAATAATAATAATAATAATAATAATAATAATAATAATAATAATAATAATAATAATAATAATAATAATAATAATAATAATAATAATAATAAAAATAATAATAATAATTCAAAAATTTTTTAGTTCAGAATAGTGGTTACAATTTAATCCTTTAATAACAGAGATACACATATAATTTTATATTATTACAATTTCAATAAGCCAATAAATTAGGATGCAATTTCCCTCCTATCTGAAATGGGGCTACTAATTGCAACACAGTGTTGTGTCCTTTGAGCCCCGAATACAATACATTCTTTTCTTATATTTTATAATTGTTAATTACAGTTATAATTTTGAGCATCAACATACACTGATGCCTCTTCCTTTCAATAAAAATATAAATTGTTTTTTTAGGCA
>JABUQX010086595.1:57500-59807 GCA_015478945.1 Trachelipus rathkii
CGTGCCACAATTCAAAAGAATTAATAATAACGCCTCATTGTTGAGTGTGTGGCACGCATCAAACCAAGCCTAGAAGGCATGCTGTAATTAAAGTGATGATGTTTATATTTGGAAAAATATCAATATGGAGCCATAGAACAGCTTAATCCAACATCAACAAACGATTTATAGCAAAAGAGTAAAAAAGGGAGGTATATCCGGGCATAACAGAAGCTCACTTTATTGGCATACTATTTTTAACCCAAGATATCAGACCAAAGTACTTCCAGAGGTGAGCATTCAAAAGCAGTGGAATTTATGGAATAAAAATTTAAGGACAAATTTTCTTACCATTATAAAAGTTACTATTTGATGAGTCTCTGTGTGTAGATGACCCTGTCATCTTGGTAAGATCTCTCAAAGAAAAAGATTAGATGGAACGTCATATATAAAATAATAACGCATATTGTCAGCACTTCAACTGCTAATGTTGAAAGGGTATTTTCAACTTTTAGACTTGTGCACAGCAACATTAGAAATGATGTTTGGAACAGCTAAATGCACGGAAACTTCGTTGTTTGTATAAAACTTCTTAATGATAATTGCCTACGCGTTTTTTTCTGGCACTTTGATCGGCCGATTGGAGGCCTTGCGTTGCTTCTTACGCTAACTATAATTGGGATGACTGCTTTGAATCTGGTGACGCTCGCTTCTGCCGAAAGGTGGGAGCTGTAGTCCACTGATCGGATGAGCAGTTCATTCCTTCTTCGACTGAATCTAAATTTTCTCTCCTCATAATCCAGTGGTTCGATCGTACTTGTTCTCTGGCCATTCAGGCTAGAGACAGTGCGTATCGGGAGTGGAAAAATTCTCGTTCTCCTATCACTCTTGCTAATTTTCATTCAGCTGAAATAGTTGCAGGGATACCTTTCGGACGAGCAGCGGGCTTTCAATCCCAGACGAATGTGCGCTAAAGCCTCCTAGTTTCCTACTGACGAATCTTCTCGCTCTTGCCAAAAACGTCTTTCTAAACTTCTGTAACTGCCTTTCTCCTCTTTTATTCGTTCTTATGGTTTGGGATTGCTACTTCTCACTGAAAAAGGGGCCAATCTCTTCGGACTCTATTTCTCTAACTCAACCCTGGACGATTCTGGCTTCTCCTCTCCTCCTTCTCCTCTCAGGTGTAGTTGCCTTTGCTGTGAATCTTTGATCGGGTGCATGGCCCAAATCTATGGAAACGTTAGGAAAGGCGATAGTGGCCCGGATGGCATTCCTCCGTGTTTTGAGGAGGTGCTTCGTGCCTGGCCTCCTCTCGTTCAACTATTATTCCTCTTGTCCTCAATTACTAACACTTTCCCTCACGTGTTGGAGAGCAAGCCATGTCAACCGATTCTCGAAAAACGGAAGCCAGTTTGGATATTCTAACTATCGCCCTCTAGCTCTCACTTGTAATTCTATCTAAGATCTTGAAACCCTTCCTCAACTCTCATTTATTAGACATCTGGAATCTCATTCACGTCTTTCCGATCGCCAGGTACGGCTTTCGGCACTCGAGGTCTACTGGCGATATACTTTCTATCTTACTGATTTATGGTTTTTCGCCCTTAGGAACTATGGGGAGACTGCGTGGTGGCGCTTGACATATCCAAAGACATTTGACCGGGGTATGGCACGTCACTGCTCTCCAAGCTCCCCTTCCTTGGGTTTCCTCCTTCTCTTTGCTTACTATGTCTGTTTTCTCTCAAATCGCTCAATATGCTGTTTGTTGAGGGGCGAACTTCTTCTTTTTTCTTGTCAATTGGGTGGTGTTCCTCAGGGTTTGTCTTTATCTCCTCTTTATTCTTACTTTTCATTAAGTGAATGCTTTACAGCTGCACATGCTAACCTATCCCGTCGTATGCCGATGCTCGACCCTTCATTTCTCAACTCATTTCCATTCTGTCCTTCTTTTACTCTAGAATTGCCTCTCATCCTAATCTTTCCGATTCTATTCTCGAGATCTGAATAGCAATTTCCGAGTGGGGTCGTCTGAACCTTGTGAAATTCTATTCTTTAAAAACTCAATTCTACAAATCTTGCCTCTCTAAAACACCTTCCACTTTCCTATTCTTCGACGGATTCTCGTCGTCTCTCCTGTTGACAATATAAACTTCTTTGGCCTTAACATTAACAAAAATATGTCTTGGAACTCAATCACAATGGTTGCTAGGCGCGGCTCAAAGAAACTGGGAATTATGTTTAGACTGCGAGAAAACTCAAACCCACGACTTTTTTTCTTCTTCTCAGTTACTCCAGCTATACAAGGCTCTCATCCGCCCTTGTATGGAG
>JABUQX010086596.1:0-12500 GCA_015478945.1 Trachelipus rathkii
ATATATAATATATAAGAATAGGATAATCTCATCAATATTCATTTTTTATTTCCTAGTTCGCGGACTTAATATTTATAAAAGCTCGAATATCACATTAATTTAGTTTCAAATAAAAAAATATAATATTAGCATGGTTGAATAAATTTATATAATAAGTATAAGCAATATCTTATTCGTTGGTAACTCACACTATAATATATATATATATATATATTAATAATAAAGTAGCTGAATTTAAAAAGAAAAAAAAAACTAAAAAAAAATGAATAAAATCAATTTTTTAATTAATGCCTGAAATTTTGGTAATAATTATTGTGATATATATTTATTTATTTTAATTGATAAAAATATTATCAGAAAAATTTTTACGTTGAATAGTTGAACTCAAGTAGAGTATATTAATTATATATTGATGTATTTATTATTATATATATTTATCTAAAAAAAAACAAAAAAGGAAAGAGGGAAAGTTAGTATCAACATTTTTCATAACACCAATCGGTTCATTTATTAATGTATTATACCAATTTTACTATCTCACATAACAACTGAAGATAGACGTGAATATGGAATCCCTGTTAACTAATATTTTATATAATATAGTAAAGAATGTTATTTATTATATCAATGTTAAAATGAATAGATCTTGGTAACACCCTATCTCTTTTACGTTCCTATTCATACTTTTATACGTATATCTTTTATAATAAAAAAAATAAAGAATCCAACCTAGATTATAAAAACATTTCGTTTATTCTTTTCCTTATTTTGGAATCTAACTGTTTTGTGATTAACAGTTAATAAAATATTATCAAAATGAAAGAATATGAGCCGGTAGAAAAATTAACATTAATTATATTATATAATTAGGTATAAGAAAGGATTACAAAAAGGTGACACGAGACAATGCATTTGCAGACTTGTAGAAATTATATATAAAATTTTCATGGTTTTATAAATAAGAATGGTTGTTAGTGAGAGTGTCAGTTTAAGTATTAAATTATTTGTTATAAGAGATATATATATTGATTTATGAGTGGTAACTCTGGCATATTCACAAGTAGACTTTGGCCAACTCTATATTACGAATAATTATTTTAGAGTCTGGTAATTACTGTTTTGTCTCTTGGAGAGTAGATAAAGTTTTGATATATATAGTAAAGTTTTGGGTCTCAAAGTGTTTGAGTCGTCTGTGACAGTTATTTGACTTGAAAATATATCGAGATTTGTGAGAGTATGGAAGTAGTTTAGCACCGATATGGTTTAGATTTTTAACTAGACTGTTATTAATTGGCTAATGGTTGCCATGAAAAAACCATATATTCTAAGATTATCAGTAGTTTATATATTTAAAATATTTAATTTAATATTTATAATATTAATATATATTATGATTAATATATTATTATTATTAATTAATATATTTATTATTAATTATATTACCTCATACATAAACATATGATTCTCTTCTAACAATTTAAACAATATTAATATAATATATTAATATTAATAATATTAATATAATATATATATATATATATATATCATATATATATCATATATATATATATATAATTATATATATATATATTATATATATATAATATTATATTAATACTATAATTTATATATATATATATTTCATTATATAATTAATATTATATAATTATATATATATGCTTCAAATATAATTAATATATATATATATATATAATATAATAATATTATATATAATTATATATGATATAATATATATATAAATATATTATATATTATAATATATATATATATATATTTTTAATATATATATTATATATATATAATTAATAATTTAATATAAATATATATATATATTAAATATATATAAATTTATATATATATTATATATATTAATTAATATTAATTATTAATTTATATATATATTAATATAAAATATATATATATAGTATATATATATATACATTCAAATATAATTATATTTGGTACGGGTTATATTTTAATTAATAAATTTGACACTATTACCAATACATATTTAAGTTGGATAACTTTGCTGAATAACTAGGCTCAAATTCCAATGAGAATAGTTTTCGATTTGGTAACATATTGTGAGAAAGCGCAACAATAATTGATGCAAAAGAGATTCTTGCGAAGTAACCTAGATATTTTAAATTTCAGAATATAATATCCAAGTTAAATGTAAAATTTAAAAGTTCCACACTGATGCAAACCAGTAAAGTAAATAAAGATAAAATATTAGTTAATAGGTTAAATTGATGTAGTTGGGATATTAATGTTTTTCATTATATATATATGGACATCAGTTCAGGATACGCATTTTTGTTTAGGCTTAAAAGAAGTGGGTAAATTAGAAAAGAATCTAAAGAAATTTAAGTTATATGAGATCACATTAGTAAAATTTATATAAAGTTAGATAACGATATACGTATGCTTAAAGGAAACGTCATGCAATGGAATACGATTAATAAGTTGTCTGTTAAATGAATTTGGAGAAGAAATAATTTTAAGTATATATATAATATCAATTGGATATTTTCGGTCAATGCAGTCAGTATAAAGAAATAAAAGACGTAAAAGAGATAGAAAAAATTGAAATGTTAATGAAAGTCATCAAAGGGTACAACTATGCAAACGCAAATATTTTAGAAAATATTATAGAAAAATAGAGGTATATTTGTAGTTAAACAATTCATGAGACGAAATACTCAATTTTTCTACGGTAATAATATATACGCTATTATATCAGAGACACCGATAAAGGAATTTACTTTGTCAAAAGGACTCATTTTTTATCGAGTAATCGAGTCAACTCCAAATCGCTGTGAGTAATAGGTAGTTGAGTCGTGCTTGAGTGACTGAATGAACATCTATTGACAGAGTTTTTGTGTAAGTAAATATTTTGAATTCTTTTTTCTCGAGTTATCATATAGCATCTATTCACTAGTTTAAATGGATTTAAAATAGCGAACGCATAAGTATTATAAAAGCGTTCTTATAGTACTTATCTAATTTATATATTTAGCAAATGAAGAAAATTGACAGTTATAAAATTAAAAGGGTACTTATATGAGGATATTTGGAAGGAATGGGAACTTTTCTGCTCAAATATTTACTTTCAAGAGAATATTAAATTTTTATAGATACTTATATTAATAATAATATTATATTAAGATAACATAATATTAAAAGAATGGACTTTAAAAAATATGAAAGAACTTTTTATCGATAAAAATAGGAATAAGAGAGCTTTATATATATATGAATATTATATAACGCTATTAAAAATATATTCTAATTATAAATATAAATTTAATATTATATTATTATGAATATAAAGCTTTATTCGTTTTTAATATAAAAATTATCAATTTTCATTCACTTCTATTTTATCCTTATATTAACTGTCTTTTCCAATTACATTACTACTAATATGAGAGAGCCTTTATTATTTTTATTTAGATTTCCGAAATCCTCAATAACGTGAGTTCTTAAGATGTAAATAAAAATCGAATCAATGGTTTCGGGGATATCTTCTGTTAAATAAACACCTGCTAGACTTCGATGCTAGTCCTTTGTGATTTACTTGACCCTCTTAAAGGAGACTGTGATTTTACATAAAGATTGGTAAAAAGCATAATGTTCACATCGTTAAGTGACGTTAGTTAGGTTTAAGTTTGGTTAGGTTAGGCACTAACATTAGTAACCTAATCATATGATCGTAGTCCTATATTAAATCTAAATATAACCCTAACCTCTCAGCGTCATTTAAACAAAAGTAAACGATATGTAATCTCTTTTTCGATCTTAAGAGGGTAGAAATGTGTCGAATGCGTGAGAGCTCTCCGTTCTTGAATATCTAAAACAAAAACGGTGTTGTAAACTACCGCAAACATTAAAGAAACTGAACAGACTTTGATGAATAATATAAAGGGCACATGATATAATATTTGTCAATGCGAGTGTAATATTATATTCAGGATAATTATTATTTAAATATTATATATAAACATTATTCATATAATAGAGAGGTATCTGAGAGTTCAGCGTAGTAACGTTAGTTTAAAATACAAAAGTGGATAGTCTTTCAAAATATTAGAGATGTAAACTACGTTTTTCGCCAATTATATCATTTATATTATATATTTCTAGCGTTATATCGAGATTTATAGTATAATACATGATTTTTTTTTTTTTTTTTTATATATTAATGTTATCCTAAATACGAATTAATTATAAAATATTTTCACCATCACTCTCCTGGTCGGGGGTGTACGGGTAGATTATCTTTGTGGTGCATGCATTTACGTAAATGTTAAAAAATATAATTTTTAATTTAATCTTTGCCAAATCAATAATTCAAGATTCTCTCGATAGCCCTATATATTTTGAAGGACGAAGTCAGTAATGTAATAAGTCCTCAGAGCACAATTGCGATGTCGTGAAGATGTGATCAGACTCGCAGCTTGTCGATCCGATAGACCTTCGAATTGGTTTTTCTCATTAGAAGTAACGTCGCTTTGTATATAGATTTGGTCAGCAACAAATAACTCTTAATCTATTAAAATATTAAACGTTATTAGAGTCTGCAATCTGATAGGTTTAAATCGAGCCGACCGGTCGGCTCAGCAACCTAGAGGGTAGACAGACCATCTCACGCAT
The DNA here is from genome assembly GCA_015478945.1 of Trachelipus rathkii. NCBI lineage: Eukaryota > Metazoa > Arthropoda > Malacostraca > Isopoda > Trachelipodidae > Trachelipus > Trachelipus rathkii. Next base: position 4,678 of record JABUQX010086596.1, read on the forward strand.
ACCAAGTTTGCCAACTGTTGTCGTCAGCCATTCCACCGACGAGTGTGTGCTTGTGACACTATTACTGAACTTAAAACATGACGAGATTTCTCATTAATTGATAAATAAAGAACAAAGTATAGTAGAGAGTAGTTATTGATGAAAAACGATGACCATTATGATACCGACCATTAAGTAGAGATCATAGTCCACTTGAATCTAAAATAATGAAGTCCTGTCCCCTCGTCACGAAATATTCATGAGACATCCATTCTACCTTCCTATAATTTATAGCTGTCAAATGAGAGAGTATCACAATCTTGTTGAAATGAGATTATCACGAGATATGGAAAATCATTGTGACTATTTTCTATTATGACCACTCAGAGGTATACTTTTCATACCATAACAATATTAGATGTCACACCAACATATTAAATATCAAAAGTCATTGAGCACAAACACAGCGAGATGGCCTAATCCACTCGAGAATATACATTCTAATATTAAAATTGTACATACATATAACTAAATAAAAATAATAGTAGGTCTTAAGTACTTATCTGCAATAAAGCTACATCACACAAACTATGAGTTACGAAATACTATTAGAATTATTAAAAGAAAATAAGTATAAGATTTTCATATAAAAGATTAGCTTCTTAGTAATATCACACAGCAAGTCCAATAAATAACAAAAAATCTCCTAACGCAAGATTTATTACAGAATGATATATTAAATATATCATATATTGAATAACATCATATAATATATGCTTTTAATCGAGTATATTACCGCATTTATATACTTACACATTATTAAAAACATGAGCTTTCTGATATGAAATACAGATATTGAATTAAAAAAAAATATTATCCCTTTATTTATTAGAAATCTGTTGGAGATACTCAATATATACCTATATATAAAATTGATATCATTTAGAGTACATCAATATGAGGAATCACTGATCAATGTGAACAAGACATAAAAATATATATTAATAATATAAATAATATATAATATATATATATATATATAATTAATATTATATATTATTAATAATATATATTATTATATATATATCTATATATGTATTATAATATATATATCATATATTTATATTATAATTAATATTATACTATTATATATATATATAATAATATTATATATATAATATATAATAATATATAATATATTAATATATATATTATATATTAATAATATTATTAAATATTAAAAATAAATAAAACAAATACATATAATATAATTTTATATATATATATAAATATAATATATTAAATATAATATATATATAATATTATTATGTAGTAATAATCATGTAAATCAGCGTATCACCCATCAATTATTAAGTATCAAATTTTCTAAGAGTTCAAATTTTAAGCACTCTAAAAATAAGTTAAGTTAGTTAGGTTTTTAAGAAATATTACTTTTAAGTGAGTACATATAAGTCATACTGGATTAAATTGACTCAAGATCTTCCCACCACAATGTTATTAAAAATCCTAACTTTAACATTAACTCTATTTCTAAACTTATAGAATTTTTTGAGACAGATTTTTGGTCTCAAAGAGGTAGGAGTGCTGTCGAGTAGTATATAAACGTATCTAATATATAATATCACATCAAATAGTACTATCGAAAAATTCAAAGAGAAATCTATTCATTTAAAATCCTAGTAGAGCAAATTATATCAATATATTTAAGCCAAGACGCAAAAGTTAAAATAATCAAACTTTGAGTTTAATATATTTAATTTCATAATTTTAAATTTATTTTATATTTTTATATTGTGCAAATTTATTGAAGGGAAAAATAAATTTTTTAATAATAATTGATTTTTAACTAACCCTAAATTTTAAGGGGGCTCGATGAGCCTGACGGGGAAATACCATAGATGAAGTGAGATGAGTAGTGAGACTAATTAATAACTGTAATCGCCCCCGTCGTAACATACCTAGGTAAGTAATAGGACTACGAGAGACCCCGATATATATCCCCTGCCATCTTTTGGCAGAGGCTTTTAAAGTACCACGACCCACACTTTTGATCTATGAGACCGTATGGCCGTAATAGTTTTTAATAAGATAAAATAAAAAAATTTATAATATTCAGAAAGATTTGTTATAAGCTTCTTCTTTTTTATCTAAAGAAAACTTGGTATTGGCTAAGCATCATATGTTGCACATACTAAAATCGCCGAAAGCCTGATAAACTAAAGTAAAATATATCCTTAAGGACACTTAATTAACTTAAACATTCGAACTTGAGAAGAGCAGACGTGCGTGTCAGAACACTATTCGCGTCCTCTCAATTTTTTCCGGTAATTGTTTTTTGGCAAGGATTTCCTTTCGTCAGGAGTATCGAACCAATTGTTATTCTAGGTGTGAGACTTCGTCCGCGCAGTCAACTCGAGTCACTCCTCACACCCTGTCGCGCGGAAGACCCTCAAGAGGGGAGTATCACTATGGTTTTATTTATTTGTCTTTGAAGACTATTCTGACCATCTATCTGCGAGTATCTGCGATTAGAAATATGTTCGAAAAATATAATATTATATATATACAGATAAATCTAACTGCTCACTCCTCTATCTGAGCGATATGTGGATATTTATTCTTTTACTCAATTGTTCATACTCTAATATTTTATAGTTTACTAGTAGATGAGAGAAAGATGAACTGTGAGCCCGCTACAATTGATTATTATCTATATGATATAAACAAGCATTTTATATAAGTAAATCTTTACGTCTGTTAATATGTATTTAAGAGTTTATATAATATATATATTATAATAATATATTAATATATATAATAATAATAATATATATATATAATATATATATATTAAATATTTAAAATATATATAATTATATAATATATAATTATTAAATATATATATTATAATATATATATATATATATATTATAATATATATATAATATAAATAATAAATAATAAGTATATATATAATAATATAATATATATATAATATCTTTATGTAGATTATATAATACATGGTGCAGATATAAAAATATATATGTATATTTTATTAATACTTTTAATAAATATTTTATCATATATTATTATATAAATATGATACTTATAGTAAAATATATTATTAATTATAAGATGTGTAAACAGATAGTAAAGTAAGTATAAAGAATTATGTAAAAATATATTAATAAAATTAATTAATAAATGTAAAGGAAAATAACGTTCATTTTTATAACGTAATATATAATCATAAAGAAATAGCATATTTAGTTAGAGACTATATATTACTGATAAAAATAGACCAGCAAGATAAGGATATAGTAAAAAATAAGAGTTTCTAGGTATATAAATTAATATTATATATAAAAATATATTTTTTTTTTCACATAATTAAATAAATTCTGTGTGCGTGACATAACCACAAAGTATAATCTTAAATCGCACATCGAGAACGGGAAGCTCGGATCAAAAAAAACTTATCACCAACTGTATGACGAACGTGAGTGCAGTAAAAGCAGAAACTTAACCTATATGAGGATTTATAGAGGCGATGAAATGTTTTCTATTATGTCTATAATCTTTCAGATCTTTTCTTATTTTTTTTCTATATATTGTATTTCAACCTGCACTAGCGGGCGGCGAGTTACAATAGTAAATTTCGTAAACTTCTGTCGCGTATAACATTGATCCGTCATAAAGTGTGTGAAGCATCGAGACGGTCGCGGCGACCTATGGGGTTAGATCGTCTTGTTCCCATGACTCACCGATAGGAGTTGGAGGGCGCGAAAAAAAATAAAAAAAGACAGAAAAATATCACAAACCAAGGGAGAAAAACCCGCTGCGCATCGAGCTGCTCTCAATATCAGGAAAGCCGTGGACACAGCAGAGCCTCTCCCGGAAGGAATATAAGCCGTCTAACACCATGTATCCCAGAAAAGAGCTCAGAGCAGATCCAGAACTCCTACTATACTGTTGAAGAGTATTAAATTACCCCCTTGGGGTATTCTTTCATACATTTTCCTTATACTTATTAAACTAAAATCAAGAGATTTCTAGGTCACAGGTATTCCTTTTGCTGTAGCTTAATTGTTTATTTGTTCCAAAACGTAACCTAGTCACACTGTTTTTTTTTTATATATTTTTTTTTTTCCTTCATTTCGACCTAAACACGTCTATTTATGTATCATAGAGCTACCTGTGAAATATTTCGATCCGAGAGCATACAATTTATTGTTAGCTTCCGTTGTGGATCACGTATAATGTAAAACTAATGACTCTATAAAAATATATAAACATTAAAAAAACAAAAAACATTATCTGCACCATGAAACTTTAAGGACTTAGTGGGTAATACTATTATATATATCTCCCTACACAAACTAATAATAATCACATACATAATTATAATATATAATATAAATATAATATATTAATAATTAATTAATATAATATATATAATTATAATATAATAATATATAATATATATATATTAATAATAATATATTATTATATATATATTTATAAATAATATATAAATATATATATATTAATATATATATATATATTAATAATAATATATATATAAATATAATAATATTCACTTTATTAATTGATTGAAATTACAATTAAACACCTAATTTTCATAATGAATGTAAATAATAATCGATCATATTCACATCGTTCGGTGATAATATTCCTGTATATATTGAATGATAATGCAATGAGATTGTCGTAAGATAACTATCCCGCTAGAACGTCAAGCATTGTGGATTGGTGCTTCGGATAAGGAAGCTGTGATTTACCTAAAGATAAAGAAGGACATGAAAATTGGTTAGCGACCATTAAAAGATGACGTTAAGGATTTGTTATGAGGAAATAAATTTGGGAGTTATTTAAGAACTCAACATTGTGTAAACCCTATATTAAACTCCTAAATATGCTTAACATTAATCCTAAATTAACTTTAACTGTAGCGAGTCAATTTAAACAATGTACAGTATGAATCTTTCTCATACACTTATGCTAGCGAATATGGTCCAATAACGAAACAACTGTATCTAAGAAAACTTTATAACTACTATAAAAAAACTGAACACATTGAATTCAGACCGAACATTTAATGCAGGAAATATTTTAATAATATATTAATTTAATAAATATATATTTCAAAATAATTAACATTATCCATAATTTTATTTAAAATCATTAAATTTTATTATATACAAATTATAAAAAATAAACGTTTCTTAATATATATATCTTTTCAATAAAAATATATTTTATGGTTATAAACTTTAAAAACCATATGAATGTTATATTATTATTCGGAAAAAGGAATTTAATAACTTAAAAAGCTATGCTTTTAAGCACAGGCAATCTAAACGAAAGCAGCTGCCAGCTTTAGATGTTACGAGGGGTAGAATTATCCTAAGTGTGCGCCATTCATTTACGTTATAATTAAGATTAAAAAAATTATTTTTTCATATCAATCTTTATTGCAAGTCATAATTTTACAAGATGTCTTGCGGGTTCATAAATGGGGTGATGAAATGTCTTAGAAAATTTTTAGGAGGATAGGATACAGGACTCATTTTTTGATCGAGAGACTCGAGTTGCCGTGAAGTGCAAGGCCATTATTAAATCCAAAGAAATATGGAAAATAGAAAAAATACAATTTTTTTAAATACGTAAATATGTATTACTACACAAAGGGTGCACAATCATGGGAGTCTACACTAACCTACGTGTTACCCTCCCCCTATGCCCCCCCTGTTCCCCGACCCGGCAGTGCTGGTGAAAGTTTTTGAAACTAATTAACATCAGTATTATCTTAATTTAATAAAACAGAAGAAAAGTTAAAAATAATCAACTTATCAACTATATATGCAGTAAATCCGTTTCGAACTTTATGTCAGAAGAAAGATAGTAAAAGAGATGTAGTCCTGTCCTTACCCAAATTTCTGGGACATATTATATATATATATATATATATATATATATATATATTATATATAATATATATCAATCCCCTCATATTAGGCCATGGCTCGGCAAAACGAGTGCGTTGAAAAAATAACGAGTTAGAGCATAATTTCTCCCTATGACCGAGACGTCAATTCACCTATTACAATGCGCTCCCAATTGAATATAAAAATAAAAAACAATGGTGCACGAACTAAACCCCTCGTCAGACACTAAAGTTGGAATTAACATCTCGCAACAAAACATAAATTTTATACTTTGTGTGTATAGGAGAACTACAAGCCTTTACGTAGTTCATGTTAAAAATGGCTCTTGGTTAGCCTATGATACATAGCGTAAAATAGATGCTTCTATCTCTACTTAACCCAAAAGTAATCACAATGCACTTTACAAGATTTTTTCGAAATTAAGAAGGATCATGAATAAAGCAACTAATAATGTGCACATTAGCGCAAACTCGAGAGAAGAATCGTAATTCCGGCAACCAGTTTTACTTGTGTAACTATATAATCGGCGCTACAAGTTTGATAGAGTTGCTGAATCTGAAATATTCAATAACAGATTGATTTAAACAAAAAATCCTTTTTATTAGAATCTGTTGAATCTCATCAACTATAACCAAAAGGATTCGTTAGTAGCTACCCAAAATGGAATCTACTGATCAATACGTAAATACAAATCATAAATAAATATATATATATATTATATAAATATATATATTAATAATATATATAATAATATTATATTATATTAATATATATAATATATACATTTTAAAAACACATTCTTATTTATAAAATACTTTTTACATGAATGTTAACTATTATAGTATCAAACATATATAATTATATATAATAACAATGTTATTTTTGATAAAAATTAATAGTTTCTTATATTATTATTATATTATATATTAAACTTTAAATATTATAAATTGGGATGAAATATTAACATAAAATGCAAATATTATTAAAATGATAATAAGATGCACAATAAGAATCGCTAGACAATGTCGCGAAAAATAATGAATTCAATGAAATACTCCATTAATAATAAGTTTACATAATATAGTTTGGTACGAGAATATACTGGCTTTTTTTCTAATTATGTATATAATTAGTCTGTCTATATCTAATGCATTTACGCTTAATTTGTATTCGTAGTTTTCACATATATTGTGAAGAACATTACATTCGAACTCACAAATACCTTTATGTCTTATCTATTGAAACTTACTATGAGTTAGTTATTTATATATAACAATGAGGGTCATAATGTTAACCAGAGTGAAATGGTCAACGCACTAAAATAGTAAATTAACTGAGAGAGAGAGAAAAAAAAAATAAAAGTATCAAAAAATATATATCAGTGTATTGGATTCACATGATAAAAGTATGTTATTTGAAAAGGGTGTTTTCTATAAAAAAAATTTTCCTTTAAATTGAGGTATTAGCTTCTGTAGAAATTATCGCAGAAGCTTGGCCATGCTTAAAAGAATTTATCTAAACAAAATCATTTAAACTAACTAACTTTTCTGAACTTTAATGTTTTTTGCGATCAGGAAAATTTTTTTATCAGGCTATTATAATTAAAACTGACTGAATCAAATATATTTTCTTATAATAACAATAAATTTATTACAAAAATATACTAATAATATGTTTATAAATTTATTATTCAATATTGCATTTTTTATAAATATATCATATTAGTCTGTCAATATCTAACACTAACATTATTCATATTATGAACTTGCCTATAAAGAATGGAAAAGTTATGTACTTAAAGACAATCCACATTTTTTTTATTGCTATACAATCATATAATTGAAACCAAATTTA
>JABUQX010086596.1:15000-20000 GCA_015478945.1 Trachelipus rathkii
ATTTTTATAAAAATCATGGGTGATACCCTTCTGTACTACTATTACAATATTTTTATTTCTGCTTCATCTTTATTAGCTGATTCTTTGAATGTTACAGTCCCTTCCATAGATTTTTGGTTGCTTTTCATTTATTGGAGAAAGTTAACGCTAACACAACTAGCACCTTCATTTATTGCTAACACTGCCAATGTAGCCATACAGCTTCAAATTTCCCCCCCCTCAAATTTTACTAAGACATAATTCCCTACTTCAAGACCTGCTACATTGCCTCTTTCATTCTTTCTACCTTCTGTTTCTTCTGTACTATCATGAATCTCAGTTTCAGAGGCATTTGATATTGATTTACTTAGTAAGTCAAATGCAGAAATAGATTGTCCTGGTTGAACATTAATTTTTCTCCCTCTTTCTTGGGACTATTTCCACAGACTGTTTTCTTTTCTCCGAAATATATTTGATAAATGCTGAGCTCATATGCTGTGGTATGAATGTTTTAGATGGTGATGGGAAATTAATCATCTTTGAAAGGACTAAATTCCTATTCAAAGGATATATCCCACATGCTTCTAACCCAGAAGTGGAGATTCTTTTCCAGTGGTCACTGATACTGTTCAAGGATTGTGTTAAGAGCCTGGGAAAAATTTATTTTGAGAAAATTGTAAAAGCTCTTCCACAACTCATTTTAAAGTCTAATAATACTTTCTTCCACCGCTGCATTAAAGGATGAAATATTGCACCCATCTAATGGTTGGAGTATGTGTGTCGAATTAGCTAGAAGAAAGACCATTTGTATATTATTAGTTTCTAATGTCTTTACGGCTACTAGAGACGTGACTCAGAAGGTTATCACCAATTAAGATTTTCTTTTCATTTTTGTCCATGGAGATCGTTGTAGAATGGAATAACAATTTTACTAAAGTAGTCCAAGAAAATGGTGCCATCAAACCAGCCACTTTTGCTCATATTTAGTGTAATGGGCCATTTTCTATATAAGAATCTATAAGACGATCCCCTTTATAAATAACGTAAGGGGGAGCATATTTCCTGAAGCAGTTGACGCAAACATAATTGAAATTGCTATTTTGGAGGTATTCATCACATGTTCTGCCCATTTGCTACCTCTAGGGAATATCTTTACCTGTGATCCTGCTTCATCTACCAGGTTTGTCTCATTAATTAACTATAAACTCTGGTTTAACTCCTAAAGTCTTCTCCAGGTTGTCAAAATAATTAGACACTTCCCCACTGGTAACAGCTACTCTGTTCCTGCTAATATTTTAACATTTTCTTCTTGATAAAAGATTGTCATTTCTCTTAGGAAACCTGTGAGCCATTCATCACCTGGCACATAATCTTAAAGGGAACAATAATTTTACCTTTTGAATTTAAATATTGTTGAACAAATTCCTTAATTTCTACTTTAGTAGGTGCCAAACCATAATCCCCCAGTAATACAAGATGATGAGCAATTAGGATATTTCTTCAAAAGGAAGAAGACTCATCTGCTAACCAGTTTGACCTGGGTTTCTAACAAGTGACAGGACTTCTTCGCAGCATTGATATGTTCACATTGTTTTTCCTTGCTGTAGGTTTTACTGGCATTCCATCCTCAACATCCATACACTCCCGCACCATGTCATCTTCATTATATTTATATTTAGCGCATCCTTCTTTTCTTGTGTATGTTCTTGGCATCTGAAACAATAAAAAAAGGTTTTAAGTTAAAAAGCTAAAAGTTTTTAAAACAAACCTGCAAAAAAAGTAGTAGTTTTACATATAAAATTATAGTCATAACCTTGTTCACATTACACTTTGTTAGGTTTAAAATGATGATATAACTTTGAGGGGGCTGTTAAATATAGTTTACAAATTATAAATCTTAGAAAAACCCCAATTTTTTTTTTGCTCAAAAAGACAAAATATGTCTGTAGGAAAAAGAAAAGTTTTATGGTTGATGCATTGAAAATGAACTTTGTTATAGGATTCTATTATGGTATCAATGCATTTAAGAGTTAAAAGCACTTTATTAATCCCAGAGTGGGTATGCTATAAGTTTTCTTAGTATCAACTGAAGCTATTTTTAATTTAGAAAATATTAATTGACTATTGTTGACATTTTCACAAGCATAGACCACTTATCCATATGCCAACTTTATCAAAATATATGCATAGAATATTATTCTTTTTCATTCATTACTTGCCTTTGAAATTACACTTCATGCAATTCAGAAAGTTCAACCTGTAACTTTTTAAATTCCTTTACAATGTTTGCAGGTAGTTTAGTGTCCCTATCAAACTTTCTTCCCTAAATATTTCTTAAGAGTTTACCTTTTATTGTTATGGAAAGAACTAATACTAAGGAATCAAACTGCTTAGATGTTTCAGTCACGATTAATCATTTTGTGTTAGCAGAAGCATTGAAAACTACTTTAGCTACATGCATGGTATCTTTCTTTGTATTGAACCTATATCCTAACATCTTTTCTTCTTCAATTTCATGCTCTACCAATCTCTGATCTTTTTCTATTACATTTATCAAATCAGTTTTATTTGTGTTGAAAGATCTTAAATATAAAACCTTCCAACGCTATCCGCTCATAAGCTAAATTATATACGTTTTTAAGATTATCAAAGCTATTGACTGTTATTATTAAATTATCAATATAAAAGTTTGATCTCAAAACTCCCGATATTTATCATCAGGAAATTTTGCAGCATGATGTTGCATTATATATATAATGCAAAATAAAAGGAGAGGCTGTGAAACCAACACTGTAGTATTATAGCGATATACAATTAATTTTTCATCTTTTTTCCACAAGCTAAATTTATTCCTATCACTTTCTTCTTTTAACTTCATCATTAAAAAAGGCTTGTTTATGTCTCACAACAAAATATGATCCTTTGTCTGAAAAAGAAATAAATGTTTTGATAATTAATTCACTAAGTCTATGCCACTATAGACTACAGTAATGCTGTCACGTCTGCTCTGGGCACCACCCCTCCCTTCAAGAATACAAATTTAAAATTCATAATACTCCCTCCCCCACCTGTCAAAAATGTCCCTCCCAAACAAATGATGACACTAAACATCTCTTATTAGATTGCTCATGATTTAGTGAACCATTAGACACAACTTAGAACACCTGTTTGTTGTCATCATTATTATTATTAGAGAGAGAGAGAGAGAGAGAGAGAGAGAGAGAGAGAGAGAATCTTTCTTCAACCAGTTCAAAGATACTTTCCATGTATGATTAATTCTCTTTCATACATTCTGAGCTCCATGTAAGATTATATTTATTTTTCTTTCATACATTTAGAGTGTCAGTGGCATTGAGTAGATTCTAATTCAATTCGTAAATTTATTTTTCATTTACAAAAGTGTTCTTTGTCGAATGAAGCTTTAAATGATACATTTGTAAACAGATGGGTACAGGATATCAAACCACTAGATATTATATTAAAATTTTATGTAATATTGCAAAATCAACAAAATACTGTGGAACATGGTAATTACAAATTTGACAACTTTCATAATGTAACGTTGAAGAGAAGAGATTGAACTTCCTACTCACAACTCATCTTTTTTATTACCTTTACCGGCCACAGATCAGAAAAGTTAGCATTGCCCCTTTTCAACCAAGGTCTGAGTTTGGTAAAATTTTCGAGAAAATCCTTGTCTAGCCGTGTAAATGTCTAAGTATTTGTCGCTTACAGTCTATTATATATACGAATGTGAAGAAAAAGTGTTCTTTTTGATATTTATGGGGTTAAGTATTCACAGATGTTTTACTCTTTGGGAAACTGTGAAATTTTTTTTTTCAAGAGAGAAACTTCTCTAATTTTTCCATTCTCTCTCTCAAACACCTTACGTAATATATTTATATATATATATATATTACTATATCCTAATATATTTAAAATAATATATCATATTTATATTAATATATGTATAAATTATAATATATTATATTTTTCTCGTTTTGCTACTGCTAAATATATACGTTATATATATAGCTCATTATGATATTAATATAAATATATATATGGATACATCCAATCAGAATATATCTGTCCTCTCAGCGTTCTCGATCTCATGAAATTTATAAAAATGTTCGAAATATATCGTAAGCAATAAAAAAAGTTAATAAAATGGTCTGCAAATGTTGTAAATGCATGGCACACGAGCATTTATCTAGATATCCTCCCGTAACCTCCTATTCCGTGAGTGGTCTGAAAAAAATTTAATGTTTCTTCAACAACACAAGCCTATAAATATAATAAAAAGGAACATCTGGCAATGTAATTCTAATGTTGAATGCTTAGAAATGTATGTTTAATATTAGGGTTTAATAACTTGAATTTTTTTTAGTTTCTGTATTTTATTTTATTTCTATATTTCATTTTCTTTTGTTACAATTCTCTTCTCAAAGTTTCATGAAAATCGTTTTGTGTCTTTATTATTAATTAGATCCTCCATAGATAAATGTAATAAGTATGAAATTTGGAGACACATGAATTTTTTTCGGAGCCATTTTTAGGGTTTTATTTACGTGTTTTATTCATTTCAAACATTTCATATACGTTAATTAAAAGTTTGACTGTGGATTTAGTTTTGACTAGGACCACACACACACACACACCACACAACAATATATATATTAATATGATATATATTATACATAGTATATATATATATATATATATACTAGTAAGTAATATATATTATAGTATATATATTATATAATTATATATATGATATATATAGAATATATTATTAATCTATGATATATTATATATGTGTGTGTGTGTGTGTGTGTGTGGTCCTAGTCAAAATTTTATGTCACAGTCACAAAGCTTTTATATATATATATAGTATAATAATTTAATAGCATATGATAGTACCTATTTATATGCATCTATATTAATTATATATATAAACTATATATAATTGATATATATATCTATCTATTATTACTATATATATAATTTATATGATTTTA
>JABUQX010086596.1:25000-30000 GCA_015478945.1 Trachelipus rathkii
CAGCAGCTAGTGTGCCTATAGAGGGAGTATGCAGCTGAGAGAGGAAAAGATTATCGTAGATTTATCGCCTATCGGTTGTCTGGCATGGTAGCTGAATGATGAGTCATCTGCGGCGAGCGGTAATAACCGAGTATAGGATGAGCCTGTGGGTCGTTAAATGTCTAGAGACGGGAATATGGGAGTGCTGTAACATAGGTAGTCATAGAGAGTATGACGGAATAGGATGGCGTATGCTAAGATTGACAGAACAGCCACTAGAGAAATGCATATAGATAGTTCGGTTGCTAGAGCATCATTGTCGGTATGGAGTAAGAGTAGCAGATGACACGTGAGGCGTTGGTAACGCGCTGATTAGGACCATCTGATAAGACTGGAGGTAGGTGAGTGAGCTAAAGACAATGCTACCTTTATATGCGAGCGTTATCACTTTATTGAAGGTAATTGAGCTCAGGTGATGGAATATAAGCGGTTAAGGAATTCATTGTACGAATCGTAACATAGTAGAATTAGTGCATTCCTCTTGACATCTTCTAGTTATCCTACGCGTGACAAGCTTCCATCAGGACGATGCAATTCACCTATTCAGAGGTCGAGGCGGAGGTAGACGGGAGTGAGGTAGAGTGTAGCTCTCTCATAGTCCATGGATGGTTCGTGCGCTCTATCTGTATGAGCCGAACAAGAGATGTCTGTGTGTGAAGCGATCGTCGAGCTCACGGTGTGGTAGCCGGAGTAGCTCTATACATGAAAGCAGCAGATATGGGCTCGGGAGTCCAGACGGATTATTGGACTGGGTGCTTCTGTGCTTATTGGAGGAAGATGACGAGAGTCAGCGTGAGTGCTCTCTCTTATAGTTTCGTGCTGGGAGACACTTATGGTGCTGCGGAGGGAGTAGTGAGTGTGTACTAATAGTCTAGTCGGGTGTGAGCTCGTAGAGATGCGGTGCGTGTGATGGTCGTGCGCAGCGATGCGAGAGCGTATTGGGGCCGCGCAGGTGGTTGGGAATGCGTTGATGCGAAGAGGACAATACTAGTACGTTATCGTGACTGATGTGGGGGGTCGATATGCAATACTGTACGCACGCGGTCGACAATCGTATACTGAAACTCGCTGTAGCGATAGATCGTCAGATATTCTCGCGGTGTCGCTCGATCGTTCTTAGAGGACAGTTGGCAGACAGAGCTCCAGATAATTGACACGTTCTGAAACTATTGACATCGTAGTAAACCTAATCTGAGGATTGCCCCGCTTTGTTCCTGTGTGGCTTCGAATTGAAGACCCAATTTATGGTATGCGGACTATGAGTTGGATGTATGACTGATCGTCAAAGATCCTAACGTTATTTCTTGGTCTCCATAACCGGTGCGATGTAGAGTCAGCACAATTGATTCTCTATCGTTCCGTATAGAGATGTATCTAATGCGAGCTTCCCATTGACCAAATTTTTGATAGAATAACAATATTGCAGTAGATGAGAGAGTATATTGAGAAGTGATTGGAATCAGCTGTGGCTATTCGGGACTGGAAAGGAGTGTCGTGTGACAGATGTTATTCGGGTTATCGGGTATGGTGGTGTTCAGGTTAAGGGGTCTTCTGGAGAGACAGCTGTCAAATGCGCTAGATAGATCTAGTGGACTCCACCGACGATAAGTGTCAATGATATCTATATAAAAGTACTGTATCTAGCTCATATGAGGAACTACGGAAACTTCATAGTACGTATATGAAGCTATCCTATAAAATGACAATTTGCACAGGCTCAGATCGTAAGTCATGAGTGGAACGCTCCTGCGTTCTGCTATAGACATCTAGATGCGATAAGGGCAAACATTAGATTTTAGCGCATACTCAATCAATACGATTTTCATATAATTCTATTGTAGTCTGTTTTATTGCACGGGATGAGGATGACGAAATAGCTAAATCTTGGCTCTCGCTACGCTTTAGATAAGTGCTACATATTATTGCGATTAGTTTGACTGGTTTCCTTATTGAAATGGTAGATCAGTAAGGCTTGGACAGATCGATCCTTTCAGTGACACTAATATGTGCTCAACGCAAGACTGTAACTGTAAAGAGCAAGGTTAGGATTAATAGAGTTGCATCCCCAAACTGTGCCCATCGATCATTATTTTAGATACTTTATTTAGTATACAAAAATGCTACTTTTCTAAATTAGGCATGAACTTTTAATTATTAGGAACTATACGTGACAAAGCGTAACTTCTGATAATAATTTTTTTTTCGTATAGCCGAACTTATTCACAAATGGTACTCTTTGGCAATCGGGACTCATCTCTCCAAGTCGTTTTAGCGACGCCTTTTCTAAACACTACCGAGCCTCAACTGGCGTTGAAAGATTCCCCATATAAAAACCTTTCTGACTACAAACGTTAAACATGGAGGACACCTTTGTCTTTTTTTTATTGAGACACTAAAACACTTTCGCTAAACTTTCTTATAAAGCAGCTACCTAATATAAAATTCACCTAAGCAGTAGTAGGATCGCCAGTAAATTGCCTCATTACTCTTTTCTTATGACTATTAACTATCCATACAGAGAAAAAAGAAAACTCTTTCTGATTATCAAACACATGCATTCCTCAAGAAAAACATGCTTTGTAGTCACTTTTCAAAAAACAAAATTCGGTTCACGTCCATTTTAACATTAACTAACATGTAAAAAGTATAAAAACTTTAATCTTTAGAGACTTCCATCTAAATAAAATTAACCAAACACTATCGTTATTTACTTTCCTAATTAAATTTTTTAACTCAAACCTCGTAACCCCTCTTCATCAATTTATAACTTAATTTGAAGATTTTTGAACCGATCTTATCTCTATTGAACACTTTACTGTCTCCATTCTTTCTTATTCTGCCTTTTATAATAAACTTCCTCTTCAATAAAGCCTATATGAAGTACTGCAAAAGAATTTATATTCTTGCAAATTTCTATCCATTTGAAATTTATTTGTTTTCTCATTAACTCTTCTATAGGCACCTACTTATCTCATAAAGACACCTTTACCTGCTCCCTTGCGTTCTTCAGCCATATATAAATATTCCTGTGGTGCTTGCATGAGTAGCACAAATATTCCTGTGCTGCTTGCATGAGCAGCACTAAGTGCCAACTCTCTGCGGGCTGATGAACATAGAGGGCTGCTGATACAGAACCGGTACATATTCATTCCCACTTCCCTCCAGCTTAGGACATACAATAGTTTTCAACTAAATATCTGTCCAGTAATGTTATCTAACTTTCCAATTCTTTCACAACCACCAACAACTTGATCTGAAATTTTAGAATCATACTTCACTCATAGCCAGTGTTTAACCATTCATTATACCTATAGGCGGTTCGCTTCACCTGCAACTGTTCTAGTTAATAAATTTTGTAATTAATAGTGTTATTATATATACTTCAACTGTCTTTTACCTACAAGTTACTAAGCATTATTAACATGTTTGGTCCTTAAAAGATGGAATTACTGTTTCCAAAATGGTCGACAAGAATTCAAATCATAATTTATCCAGAACAGTTTTATTAATTCCGATTTCAACATAAATAGTTTTGTATCAATAAAAGATAAATTCAAGATTTTACTGTTTCCAACAAAATGTTTTGAAGCATTTGGTCTGTTCAATATATTATTAAAAAAGAAAACAAGGGATTATTCAAAAGAGATAGGCAGTGAATTTTAATACTTTCTTTTCAGATAGCTATATTGTAAATATAAACTATGTTATTTTAAGTATATTATTTATATATTTCTTATATATAATTATTATTATATTTACTAATATTATATAATATATATCTATATATTTATATAAAACCAAAAAGGTATATATGCATACTGTATTCTAATATTGTACACTTACTGCAATTTTGTATGTATCTATTATATCATTCGATTTAAAAAAAATATAAAATTGCTATATTTATTTATATAAAAAAAAGCGCTCCGAAGCTTCAGTGTTACGAGACTCTCCGCCAGCAAAAGCGGGGTCGGTTCGCAACTGGTCGGGCTGGAGAGAAGTGGAAAGCTTGAGTCTCTGCTTGGGCTCGGCTCCCAGTATGCTACGGACGTTTAAATGAGTTCAGACTCAACATACTTCGAATAGGGCACCTTTGCAGTATGGGCAATTGGTGATTTAGTTGATGTAAAAGAAAAAGAGAATAAAAAAATTTTTTTTCTAAATAATGTATATAGTGATTTACTTATTAAATTAAAAATAATTAAAATACTTTATATATCTATTTATATATATTATATATATATTATTACAATATCATATATATATATTAATATATTATATATATATCTATATAATATTGTCGGCGTCTGGGGCCATGGAGGCAGCCTAAGCCCACTGAATGGACTCCTAAGCAGCCTCGGGAAGAATGCCACTTTCTATCGTGCATGGCTTCAAACTCTTCACATAAAACATCCTTAATTGAATGTGGTTCACAAAGACGAATACTATACAATCCTTCGCAAATTGTGGTAGACACCTAGCGCGAGTGACTGATGTTAATTTGGATGGCACAACGACCTCGCTCAAGCCAACGTCAAATAAGTTTTCTTCTACTTATGGCGCTATCTCTGTTCAGGTCATCCTGTTGCGCCTGTACTGTGCTTCTCATGCAGGGTGCAGATCCAACTCGCACGTAGGAAGATACAGAGTGGACAAAGCCTTCTCAGTACCTTATGTGGTGCAACCTGGCTCTCACCTGACAGCTACGCTCTACTACCCGACGTCCTTCCAGGTCCGGAGAGTGGAGTGTGCTCGCGGCATTGTCACTGGGTCGAGTTCTGTAGCGTCTGGGGGCAGGAGGGCTGCTAGGACCACTAAGGACTCTTAAGCAGGCTCCTGGAAGAAGCGCCACTTTATCAATGAAACGCTTCAACTGCTTCAACATAAACATCCCTCTATTGTAGAGGGGTTCTCTAAGATAATACATAAATGCTTCAATATTTATATAATATATATATATT
>JABUQX010086596.1:35000-37111 GCA_015478945.1 Trachelipus rathkii
CAGTGATGACTTAGTGCTCTAGACAATGAGCGTTATTTAACACAATTTAAAGGTTGTGCACAGAGAAATTTTTAAACGACAGCTTCTCTTAATGCAGGTACGAAGAAGACAAGCAGAGAATGGTAGCACGAACAGAGGTACGTTTACGTTTAGAAGTGTTGCCGAACTAATGGTATTCGAGTTAAAAGCATGTACTTTGATGTTGTATGTGTGCGACAGTTGAACGTTATTTTAAACTATTAGTGTCTCAAAACTTCGATATAGTTTTGTCTTTGTGTATTTGTTACTTTACGTCATGATTTTGAGCGTGTAAGTAAGTATATAACATGATAATCATTAAAACACGTTTTTATGGTTTGAATGTAGAAGATGAAAAGAATCATTTACATGTGATTTCAGTTCACTGTTAACTAAAGGAATATTTAAGTGTTATTGTTTAAGAAATTATTTTACATACTTCTTTATGTGTTATAAATTGTTAATGTATTGTTGGTTATGAGAATTTTGTTATTTATTAGTTGGTTTTGAGAAGAATTAATCTTTAGTCCGCCCCCTCGTGCCCCGACCGGCTCGCCATCGCCAGGCTGCTACTATCCTTGGTTTACGTCCAGGACCTCTCGTCTACTGTATAGATATAATATTTAGAATTTATAGAGATCTGAAGCCAACGCGAGAGACCGAAGGCGGGCCGCACCGGAGATGGCCGCACGTACTAGGCGGCCGGGTGGGTTAATTAGTGGGTGTAATACTTAAGGTGATATCCATTGAACGCCTAAATTTAAAATAAATAATTATAATTAATTAGGATTTTCTTTATTATTAATTATTATTATTATTATATATGTATTGACATCCATCACGAGAAAACACAACAAACCCGCACTCCTTACAGATCGAAAACTGAGCACCCGCTCCTTTCGTGTAAATGTGTTGAAAATACTACTTTAGGCCCTATATTTGGGATTAACTTTTTGTACCCCGAGGCGCATTTAGGCCTAATTCCACAGGTCAAAATATATTCTCAAGACTGACTCTTTCTGCGCCTTCAGTTAACGGCCAGTGATCTTAGGCTGCTTTTGGTATCCGGCTGATTTAGCTAAAGGTCCAAAGGTAATTCCGTATAGACAAGATTCAATAATGTTATTATTTTATAAATATATTTAACTGAAACATGCTGGGTTTGTAAGATCCTTTGAGCGGTAGAAGGAAATGTTTACCTTTTGTGAGGTGGACGGCAGTATTCCTTAATCTCCTATCATGACCTCGTTGGTTGCTGAATTGGTCGAAATTTGATTTTAAAACAAAAAACACATCCGCTTCTTTGGTTTAAGGTATGAAAAAACACATGTTTTTTCATTCCTTGAGCCCTATTCTGATTGGATGAAAATTATATTTGAGCAGGGGGATGTTTTAGACCCAAACTCTTTTAAAATCATACTCGTTTTGGGCAAGTTAGCGGTGCACAAGTTCTGATTTGTATAAAAGTGCTCTATTTTCACTAAGGGATATCATGATTTCCCTTAACAGGCTATACTCAATACAGAATTGGTCCAGCTTGGGAAATAAATCCCAGGAAGTAGGGTTTCATTCTTATATAAAAGACAACCCCCATGGGATTGAGTTTTCAAAGGTGCTACCATACTTATAATAGGTATTTTCTGAGTCAGATGAATTAACTTTGCTATAGCTAATCACATCGGAAGAGTGGCTTTACGATACTAAACACTATTAATGGACCGAAGTTATTAGACGTGTGAAAAAACCAGCGATAAGCCCTTACTCTACATTTATAAACATCAAACATATCAGTTTGGAAGTTAGATTATGGGAGAGGAATAATGAAACAACCGTATTTGAAACTACATTAATGGGTTCTATCTACATTTGCCTGACGCAGATGAATATATGTTTAGAGGTACGTAGGCTAGTGTTAATGCAGATGAAGCTATAGTTATCTAATTACGAACGTAATTCCTTAATGGTTATACAAGAATACAGCATTTAAGAACCTTGATGATGATCCTACGCGATCAGTCGGTGTTCTAAGTTTAACGTCGTTCTTTATCTACTTAGAAACAATGGCAATGAGTATATAAGGGTGACACAGAATA
>JABUQX010086597.1:0-7500 GCA_015478945.1 Trachelipus rathkii
ATTCTTGTTCCTCTACCTCATAACTCCTTCCGCCATTTTGCAATTTAAAAATGTCAGAGTTGACTGGCTAATCTTTCCCTTCTCTCAGAGTCTTGGTTTTCTGCTCTTCCGCATTTCGTTAAATCTTTTTCTATGGCGTTAGACATATCAAAGGATTTCGATAATCTCTGGCCCACAAAGATTTAAATTCCCAAACATCCCTTTTTTGATATCTTATATCACACACACATATCTATCTATCTATCCTCTCAACATTTATTCATCAAATTTATCAATAATGGTGTTACTCAGGATTCTGTTCTATCACCAACTCTTTTATTATTTTGGGTTAATGATCTATCTGTTACTTTGTTTTCTTTCCACTCTTGGGTGGTTAACCACACTCTTAATTACTTCTTCAAATTTTGAAATATGACCAACTCAGTAAGCAAATAGGTGATGTTAGGCAGGGTGGCCTGGAGTTAACTCTCTTCTTTTCTTCTGGGCGTTACCTTTCTTTTAGCATTTTTAATGTTTAAGGTAAGCATGAAATTGGGATTTTTTTTCTGCAAAAAAAATTAATAAAACTAAATCAATCCCTACCAATTACTTGAAGCAATGGGTCTAAACGCCTCACGTACCAATGATGCCCTGGAAGATAGAAGGGGCCAGACAGGTCAAATGTGTATTTTCAAACCATTTAAACGAAAAAAAATAAAAAAAAAAAAGAAAACGTGATATAGATGTCATTAATAGTTTGCTGGCGTAGACCGTAATTCCTGCAAAACCTAAACCTAACCTAAAACGTAGACCTAGGGACTACCACGCTCCCAAACGTCTTAAGCGGGCTTATAACCTAAACCTGCTAACCTAACCATAACCTAACTAACTTAACCTAAACGCGTAACCTGAGGGGATTCATACCTACACATAACCTTGGCCTTAACCTTGCGAGAGCAATTAGACCTTTGAGACCTTAACCTTAAACCTATTACACCTAACCTAACCTTACTTAAACTAACCGTGAGCACTTTAACATCTTATATCCTGATTTCTTTCTTACTAAACACTAGACTCTCCAACTGTTAAAGTACCTATACCTATCCCCGCTCAATAGGACGCTCCATATATCTACCAACTAACCTACCCGACGACCAATACACCTTTTATATCTGCTTAGTACAGACCATAAGCTAAACACAAGAGACTTTTAACCCCGACTATCACTAACGCTAACCTTATTCTTAACTTACCAACTTTTAACCCCAGCTTTTCAAACTTAAACGCCTCATAACTCCTTAAACCTTATCTTATATTACATTGAGTTATTTAGTTTCTCTACACGGAATCCCACTTGCGAAAATCTCTATCCTACCATTACCATTAACCTAAACCTAACCAATATTGATTGACTGTACAAAAACAACCTAACATACCTTATAATTAACACTACATACCAATTAAATCACTTAAATTAACCATTAACTTAACCAATAATACCTTTAACATCTTTACACCCTTAATCCTTTATATCTCTTACACATTAGGCCTAGTGGGCACCGTAGACATTTTTGTCGGTTACCTCTTATGTTTGCTTCTCTATCCTCATACGCGAACATGTAACCTCGCAACCTATGTGATCCTTAACCTAATTCAGTATTAAGCACTTAACCTTACTAGCAAAACACAAATAAGTTCCATTCATAACCTAACTTTAATAGCCTTATGACACTATAATCCATAACGCTATAACCACTAAATTACTATGGAAAACCTATAACTCTATAGGCACCTACCAACCTAACCTAACCTAATATCCTTTATACCCTATCCCAAAAACGGACTTCCATGCCGTATCGTCCGCTTTTCGAAGTAACACCATGGACATCGCTATTTGTTGAACCAGTCCCGGTGTTGACTTCTAGCGGGTGTGACACGCGTGGATCCGGACCATGGCCCATAGAATGTAGCTGATTCCACCATAATACTCTGTTTTCTTCATCTATATCACCCCTCTTTGCTCACCATAATAATTATCTTTATATCATTAAAGCTATAAATTAATTCTATCCATTTATAAAATCACACCTCATACATTTTAACCTACTTTCAGTAATCTTAATATTACTTTAGTGTTTTCTTTTCTCGTAAGTTCTTTACTAAAAATGATTCACAAATTATCATTCTTATCTCTCTTACTCTATATATCTACTATTCACTTGACTTCATCTCTTATCTACTCTTCTATATGTATTATATATATATATTATCATAATATTCGTATAATCTATATCAGCCGGATATTCACTCTACATTTGTAAACTCAATCTCTATATCTATCTCTCTCTCCTTTCTTCTCTAATCTCTCTTACGTTCTCCATCTTCTCTCTTCTCGTCTCTGCTCATATATCTTACTCTAATTCTTAACACCCTAAATATCTTATTACTACCGCAGTCCGAACATTGCATCACTCTCTCTTTATGGTATTGCTTAATATTTAGAGGTGGGTACCGGAGAGTGATAAATCAACTTGCCTTCTAGTTCCCACTAGAACTTTGGGAAATTTTCTTGAGCCTACTTATTTTATCTATCCTCGGGTTCTTGGTGTGTAGCCGCAGGAGCATCGCGCACCGCTAGGGGGAATTTACCGTCCACTTGTTCCGATATACACTCCTTGATAACTAAAGGGGCATTCTATTTATCATAACCATAAGCCGCAGTCTTTTACCAAATATAATGGTAGGAAATAGTCTGATTTGTCCTCTTCTCCACTTTCCACCCACCTCTCTGAGTACGTCACCTATGACAACAATCATGCTATCCTACCCTGGCTATCAATTCTATTATGCAAAATATGCAAGTTCCTATTTACTCCGTGTCACACGTAATGGTTTCTCGAGATAAGTTTTTATTAAGGATAAACTTCGGGTGAAGAGATCTCATGTGTTAAAGATTAAAATTACAAAACCTCCGCATCTTTTTTGTAATACTCGACATAGGTACAAATAAAAATAAGAATATATTATATAATATTATATTATTAATATAAATTATTATAATTATAATATTTATATATATTAATTATAATATAATCTATTAATATATTATATTAATATATATATTATATATATTAATATATATTAATTTATTATATATATATATAATTATATATATAATAATATATATATAAAATATATATATCTATATCTATATTATATTATATATATATTAATTAAATAATATGCATGTAGATAAGTTAACAGTTCCAAAATTTTGTCGTACAACTTCCAACATATTTCACTTGCTTTAATAGTTTTATAGAAATTAAATATGACTTATGTTGAGAATATTTAGCTATCCTACATTAATCTGTGGAGTAAAAAGTAAAATTTATATATCCTATCAGCCCTTAGGTAGCTAACTTTTAAACACCCGATGAGTTAATTTAGACAGTAGATAAAAATATTAACGTTAATTGTGCTTAATGTTTAAACTCTCTGTATGAGATATTATGGAAATGGTTGGTTGTAATAAGAAATAC
Source organism: Trachelipus rathkii (assembly GCA_015478945.1). Lineage (NCBI taxonomy): Eukaryota > Metazoa > Arthropoda > Malacostraca > Isopoda > Trachelipodidae > Trachelipus > Trachelipus rathkii. Next base: position 3,522 of record JABUQX010086597.1, read on the forward strand.
ACGATATAATACTTATATTCAGAAAAAAAATAATATTTTTCTAACTCTTTTGGCATATATATGATTAATCCTTCTTGCTGCTATAATGTAATACTGATTTGGGAGCAATACAATTACATAATCCCTAGAAAGTCCTGGCTAATTTTTAAAGATGTAGCTTGTGATAAAATTTTAAATGACTATGTTCTTTATATAACCAATCTTTCTGCATTCAAATACAAATTTTAAGTAAAAAAACTTAACGTTTATGACTATTTAATACATGCTACATAACCTTTTTCTCCATTTGGTAATTTAATTTTGTAAATTCAGTTATTAATTATTTTATTATGGAGAGAAGTGTGTTGCAAGTAAATAAAGTTTTTTCTCTTTCCCACGACTCACTGTTTCTCGCGATTCTTATATTTATCGGGATGCTACCCAAGTAGTATTATCTACTGTGGCATCGGTATACCTTTTTTTATCATGTATCTCATAATTTTCATTTATTAAAATAAATTTCCTTGTTATTTCATTCAATTGTTATTTGATTAGAAAAGCTGAGAAAGAGTAAACCTAACTCTAAGAATATTATCTAGATACACGAAATTACACGATAGAGAATAAAAAGAAATGTTTATTAGGTGAGAAGTTTTCATTAGAAACAAAAGGGATCTTTTTTTTTGTCTTCAAGGATATTCGTGTTAATTCGAAACATGGATGAAATGGAGATGTTTAATAAGAAATCGCACACAAAGATTTCAAAGATAAAACGAAATAATAAGTAGGGTTTGAGACTTATTTAATGTGATTATTCTAAAAAATCATAATTAGCCCGTTTTAATTATTAATTGTAATCAATTCATTTATCACTATATAATGTAATAAATACTAATCTTATTATATGAAAATCTGTTTATTAAATATATTATAATATATATTTATAATACAATAAATATTTAATTAATAATATATTAATATTATTCATCTATTATATATATATATTATATGATATATATACTATATATATATATATATATTAATAATATCATTTATAATTTAATATAATATATTATATATTATTTATAATATGATATTATAATATTATATTATATACTATATATATTACATATTCTAATATATTATATATATTAATATTATATATTATTATATTATATATTTATATATATATATATATAGTATATAATACCCACTACTCATCCTATTATCAGGCTAGTCACTAGGTTTATACGGGGGAAGCACAGAGAGGTATATCACATAGTGCCATTCACTCTAATAAAAAGAAAATAAATAAGCATCTAATATATTATTTATAACTTTCCTAATATTATTACCAATAAATTTAATCCTATTTATTAAACTATTTAAAATTTAATAATTATTTTAAAAATGTATATAAATTAACAATTAATCATGACGGTGACATATTTAATGCACTTATAATGATTTAATCTTTTTACTTTTTACTAAATATACAACATATATTATAATTTATTATTACATAAGGATCATTTATACGCACTATCCCTGAGACTACATGCGCATTTACACGACTCAGCACCTCTATCTCACGTCGCCATTATTTTATTATATATACCTAAATGATATAATAATATGTGGTCATGTGAGAGTTGTATTCGATACGCTCTTTCTTAATGCCAAGGATTAAAATCTAAGCTACGTCAGTGTGTTTCATACGCGTCAACTATACCGTTAAAGGAAAGGTCATTAGATTTAGCTAGAAACCCCAGCAAAAGATTCTCTTTTTTGTGGATGATTCTCGGTCCATATAATTTCCGGGTACCTGGTCCTGTGAGAGCTCTATTTGGAAATTTGGAGTTTTTTTCTCGATCACAAAGCCCTCCTCTAAATATGACTATAATCATGAAATATTATTTTTTTTTATATAAAAAATATTAAATTATAAAAATAAAATCTATTTATAATTAATATATATAATATATAATATATCTAATTATAATATATATATATATTATATATATATATATGTAATAATATAATACTACTAATATTAAAATATTCTAAAAAAAAAATGTTAAAAACTATATATAAAATATATCTATATAAATAACATATATATATAAGCATATTACCGGGGCCGGGATGTAACCGGGCCCGCTCTTATATAGTGAAGGGAGTGAAATCGGATCCCACTCTAAATAAAATCAAAATCGACTTAAAAAAAATCCACTATTACTCGAACTTGTTCAGAACATTTTTATTGACAGTTTTATTTTTAGTCATCGTTAATTCTAGAAAGTTTTTTTATATTTTAAAAAATGTTAACAAATTAGGGTACAAAATACTCCTTCATTAGAATTTCACTTTTGAAAAATGAGGTGAGGTTTTCTTACGATGGGAGATCGAATGAAAAATTGTTATTGAATGCAAACTAAACTAATCAGTGAAATACACTCCAGTAGTAAGCCAAAAAAACTGACAAAGTAAATTTTTTTTCCAACAGTATTATAAGCAAAATCACGGGGCCTAACTGGTCCGATTCACCCCGCCATGTAAAAATTGATGATGGGGTGAGCGGACCACCATTGTTTTTTCGTATTTTCGTATTTTTTTCACTTTTTATTATGTATAATTAATTAAAATATAATAAGAAGTTACTTATATTAGTGAAATTAAAAAAAAAATGAAATTTAATATAAAAAAAATTTAATTTAAAAAATCAGAAACTTTTGAGCGCAGAGGGGTGAATCGGACCACCTTATTTTTATTCTTATTTTATTTCTCCATTATTCGAACATTCTTTATTACTTATTACCGAAATTTTAATATGATAAATAATTACTTTAAGTAAAAATTAAAATATACAATTGAATTTATACCGTAAAAAAGGAATTTGAAACAGTGGCCCAATTCACCCCATAATGGTGGTCTGATTCACCCCTCACCGCTCAAAAATTGAAGAAGCTTTAGTAAAACTTTAATAAAACTTTATAGTTATTATTACATTATTTATTTTTTTTGTGTGCTTATTACCTAGTATATGGCCTTAGCAGTAATTTCGAAAAAAGAAATTCCAAAAGTGCATTAGGGGCATTAATGGAAAGTCGGGAGACGAAGTTCATACCTAAAGTGGTCTAAGTACCCTGCCCGACTCCGGCTATTATATAAGTAATGAGTGATATTATAGATCTATATTAGTATATTATATATATATATAATATATATTATATATATATATATATTAATATATAATATATATATACTGTATTATATATGTATTATGGGTCTTATATATATTATATATATATATTATATATTAATAATATTATATATTATATATATATTATATATAGTATATATATGTAATATTATATATATATAATGAGATTTAGCCGCTTACTTTCAGATCACGTATATAAGGAATCAGTATATCTAGATGATATATTATAGTAGAGGCGTAGAAGTATACCAAGTGAGGTATCTCCATTGCTTTAAAAGTACGGAGAAATGCAATGGCACCAAAATCTTGATTTTTCTCATGGATTATGATTGTTCTATGAGAGATTAGCATCATACAAGGGCTGTTATGTGAATTTCAATGATAATGCGGTAATTGATAAATATTGGACTAATATATGTTCAAATAAACCTTGCGCGCTAGATCATACTGGTAATGATATATGAAATACCCTTCTGACAAGTGACAATTTATTTGTTTGTTTGTTTCAGGTAGACCAGCTATTTGTATATTTTTTGGTCTATGCTGCTGCACCGGCACCATCATATTACCATGGTTCAAGAGGTTTTATAAGCAAATCTTAAGATGTGTGAAATCCATGCCTTTCTCCACTGAGCTAAGATAACATGCAGCATGTATTTGGCCACTAGTTACAAAAACATTTAATGATACTTTTTTTAGTATTTTATTACATTGAATCATAGAAGTTAACATAATAGGAACTTTATTATTTTCAGGTTTAGTTGAAATTTTAATAAT